>VZUI01035732.1:0-51704 GCA_013401135.1 Cettia cetti | reverse complement strand
AGATAGATAGATAGATAGATAGATAGATAGATAGATAGATAGATAGATAGATAGATAGATAGATAGATAGATAGATAACTAGCCTGCCAATGGAAGAAAAATGAGTAAACACTGTAGTGTTTGCTAATCAGGTGTCTAAACATACAAACTGATCAAATAATGCATAATTATCAGCTTAAAAATTATTGCATAGAGCATTTGATTACTCATGGAAAGTTATGGGCTTGGCTGAGTATGAGATTTTATGCATGTCTGCTGGAACTGGTTGTTTACGATGTGACATGCTTTAATGGTAAAATGAAAAACAGCACAGTTCTGTGCCAGGACACGAGAGGGTCATAGGGGGAATGAATATTTATGAAGCAAAATAAATATGAAGATGGAACTTCCCTCTCCTTTTCCCATCCCCCTTACTGAATTTTTTTCCTGTATAGTCCCAGGCATGTAATTTGCATTGGCTTATATATACCCTGGGACATCTCAAGTCTGTGTTTATCTCTGATTATGGTATGGTGTTGTTGGCACCCTCTTTGAGAAGTGGGTGCTGTTAAAGGTGTCATTTGTCCTTTATTGCTTTAAGAATATTCATGTACTCCTGAAATGCTTCAATTAGCCAGTTTTGAAGGGCTATGGTTCTATTTTATCCACCTATTTTAAGGAAATGTAAGTATCTCTTCCAATTCAAAACTCTTGCCACAGATTTTCCTGAATTCCATACTGTGGTGTATAAAGTACTTACTCTCAGGAGAGGGAGGGTCTTCTCCTCATTTTGTAAGTGAGGACCAAAGAAAAAGGCCACTAATAATTTCAGAAACATACTGTGGTAGGGTGAGAAACCAAAGAGAAATGCCTTACATTCATAGCCTGTACATAAAGTGCCAAGGTGGATTTTGTATTTTCAATGTTTAATATCCACTGTTTGATAGTTCTCATCCACCTGCTTGCATAGGTGGTACTTAATGCCTTCCCCTTTGACAGGGCATAATTTGGGTAGATTTTATGCCATCTATAATTTAAGACACATAATAGCAGTGCTTAAGATACCTTAGTGCACCGAGATCCCCTCCACAGAAAACGGAGAGAAACACGTACTTCTGGAAAATGGTTGAGCCCTCCCAGGTTTTAATTTAACTGTGAAGATGACAATCTCCTTTCCACCAGAGGGAGGTCTACACTGAGGAGCTTCCAGGGTAGGGACTTTTGTTAGGTGGCTGAAGTTGGAATGGATGCATGTAAGTGGAGTTTCTTAATAGTGAGACAAAACTTTGATGTCCTGCAGAGCCTCCTGGGATCATGATGCATTCTAGCAATGATTGTCAAAGAGAACTGCTCTAAGGAAACATGGGTAAAGTGAAAGCAGAGAGGCTGCTAACACTTATCTTTACTCATTCATTGAGCAGGTGTTGTAAAATTTTTCCAGAAACACCTCTTTCCGAGAAGTCTGTTTTTCAGTCCTGGGCACAGACAGTTGCCAACTTATCAAATAATGAGGTGTTTTTTGTAGTGTGCACAAATGAACATGAGAAAAGCTCATTCCTTGTAAATACATTCTCAGAGGAAAATAAAACCCACCAGAATTCTGGATGAGACATGACACATGAAAGCACTCAGTCTGACTCATATTACCACTAACTCATCATCACCTTTCTCAATAAAACCACGTTGCTTAAAAATTGTGTTAAAAATATTTTTTCCCCAGGGAGGAACAATATTTCAAGTGACAGAGAGGGAACACAGTAGACTGCAAAGAATTCAATAGAGATAAAAAAACTATGGTTTTTCTCTACTTTTTTTTCTTCATTACATTTTCTTTTCTTCTGAATTCTTTATGGGCTGTGTTCTACAGGGGTAAAAATGGGCCAAACAAAACAAGCTTTAAGAAGCAAAGTGAATTTCAAAGACAACCTGAAATGAAGAGTGAACATTCAAACAACTGAGAGGAAGCATACCCCTCCTTTGAAGTCTGGAGGTTAGTATGAACTGGCAATGCTTTCTTTCAGACTGTTCCTCACAATTAAATACAGCACTGATGAAAACACCGTGAGGAGATCAATGATGTGATCTGGAAAGAGATTGAACCCATAATGGAGCAGTCAAGAGCAAATGCTTTCTGATCATGGGGCTTTCTCAGGGATCAAAATAATTGCTTTAGCAGTCTGTTTATTTACTATAGAAGGTACTTGTATTTATTACCCTACTGAGAACAAAGAACCAGTGCTGGTACCTGGTTGTTTTATTTCCACAGCTCTGCTATCATCATCAACAGCTGAGACAAGTTCTTCAACAGAAGCAAAAAAAGGGGTTGCCTGCTTGCCCACAGCTAGGTGGCTCGAAGCAAGAGTATTACGTTGTAACTTTTTCTTCTTTTCTCCAGCTTTCTCCCATGGAAGAAAGGAGCCCATCTGCCCTGTTCACTTCCTTCCTTGCCCTAGCTTCCTTAGAAAGAGCACCAGAAATTCTCCTTTGAGATGTTGCAGTGTAGGATCTCAGTTTGTATGAGGAAAATTTCTTCCTCGCTGAGGAAAATTGTAGCTGAGAATTTTCAAAAAGCAAGGTAGTTTAGCTATTTCACACAAATGAATTTTATTGTCAGGAGATGGGATTCTAATATGGAAAGTTTTATTTGCATTTTGTATGTTCTGCATTATTTTGCTTCTTGAGATTGAGCAGGGATAATAGGTACTTGGCTCTGCTTCTTGTGCAATTTACAGAAAATAGATAATTTTCTGACCTGAAACTGAGAGGACACCACTGTCCATCTAATTGTGTTTGGATGCTTGAGAGCAGTGAACATGAGGCACAGGGACACACAGACTTGAATCTCTAATCCAAGAGACTACTTAAGGACTTTTTTTTTAACATGGGAACAAACCTGTTGGAAGTAAGAGAATGGGGTCAGAGCTCATAGTTTGGTTTTGAGCCAACATAAAGGGGGGCTTAAGGATGCATCTACTCATTAGAGCAACATCAGGCAGCCAGAGCCTCCTGGTGAATGTTGCTCATTGTTTCAAATTCTATTTATATATTTCAAAGTGTAGCAAATGGAAAGATCATAAAATCATGGTGATGTTCATAGAATTTAGGGAAAACAAAATAAACAGTCACAGACCCTCAGTTAAAAGAATGAAAAAAAAAATCCACAATTTTTCTCCAACAAGAGATGTATTCCCATGATGTACATTCTTGGTATAATTCATATCATAGAAAATGAACACAAGGAAAAGCCTCAACACAAGGGAAAAAAAAAAACTAGGAAAAGGAATGACTCATTCTTTGGCAAAGAATAATCATAACAAAAATTAGTATCTTCAGGACCTGTCTACAGAGCCTCTTCTACTACTTGGCTACGGTAAGCAAAGATTCCATCCTTTAAAACAAAACATTTTTTTAAATAATGAAAGATATCTTCAGAGACCACCCATGACTTATTAGGGTTTTATCTAGATAGAATAATTAATACTTAAGGTTTGTGACATGGTAAAAATTAGGTTTCCCTTATAACTTACACTTATTCTGCCTACATACAGCTTTTATGTTTCTCATTTTATTGACCAACTCACCTTACTCTAAGCAATTTACTCACTCTGTAGACACCCAATATTTGAAATGAGCTTACGAGCACCATCCAACATAAAAACAAGTCTGATGTAGCTGAATGGTCACAGGCATGTCATGGTATATGTGGAGTATTTTGTACTTTTTCTGCCCTTTCTATGGCACCCACACAGCAACTAAGAACCTTTGTGTTAAATGAGCTCTGACTAATGAAGTCCTTGTCTGCCATGGGGTCTTCCTTAATTGGGTACAGGGTTATGTTTTATTTATTTGCCCTTTGTTTCTTTGAGTTTCCTTTTCCAGCACCTCTTTTCCTAATGATTCTTGCAGATCCCCATAGTGGTAAGTTTCTATCAGGACACAGCTGTGTTGTTTCAGAGGCTTGCCTTGTTCCCTCTAGTGTGCCTGACCACATATGTCAGGTAGTCCCTGCCAGTGGTTGGCAAGCTCTTGCCTTTTTTTGGTCCTTTCCTCACTCTGCTTTTGGCATCAAATTTTTAGGGTAAAAGAGAACACCCTTTATCCCTGCTTATCCTGTAAGTATAGATGTATGATAGGGCATAGCCAGCTGAGAGCAGACCCTGTGAAGAGGTTCTTGGGGGTCTCTTTGACATCTCCCCATGCTTAGGAAATGTGCACCAGTATATTAGCTTTTTGGCAAGGTGCAGTGGGAGCAAATCTCCAGATGTCTGGTGATACCATTGCAAGCAATGATGGAGAACTGCATATTTCGGTGCTCACCACAAAATCAGACATTTAGCAAAGCTGTTAAGTAATAATGGCCATAAACAATAACAGAATCAATGAGAACAACCTACCAAACACAGAAATTGTATTCAGGTGAAGGTGATGAGTAATTTTGACCTCTATCAATGTAATGTTTTTTGTATATTCTGCTATTGTGTTCTTTCCTATCATGCTTTCTGTAACATCCAGAAGTCTATGTGAGGAGAGTAATAATCTAGTAAGGACATTCCAGAGGGAGTGAGAATGAACTCTTTCCTAAGTGCTTCAAACATCCAAGAACATCTTTAATACATAACATGGAAGTCATTATTTTGGGTAGTTGCAGAGAGAGAGCATTTGTAATGTATCATACACACCTTTGGTCTCTGAGAAAACAAATAATGTGAAGGGCAAGAACACATAATATAACCACAGTTCCAGCCCTTTCTGTTTTCATATTTTTGTGCCTCCATGGGATACTTACGTTGCAGTCTTGAATGCATTAAGTGTTATGCATGAAGTCACATGATTTGATCTCTGGGCCAGACAGAGATTAATCGATTTCTAATGGAAAAATGTGTGCCTGATGCTCCCATCATCTCAACCCATCCTTTCCTGCCCAGTGAGTAGCAATCTTTTTTCTATCTGACAGTTAAATCTGGAACATTATTTACTCTTGTTATACAATCTGTGCAAATATAAAGCTTTTTTTTCACCTGCATCATAAGGTAACATTTCCAATTATTTTCTTTTGGTTTGTGGTGGATCCTTTCACTACGCAACTTCTAATTTTAAAAATCTGTCTTGTGAAGAGCTGTCTTTGCTGCAGACAGGCTGTGTCCTGCTGCTGTTGTGGTTTCTGCTAGGGTATGTACCAGAGGTGCATACATCTAGCTAGTAAACTGAGTAAGTGTCTTAGGTTTGTCAGGAGCAGACTGACTAGAATGTGTGTCTGTTTTTAGGGAGTTGGTAGTGAGCGTGCCCCAAGTTCTGCCCCCAGCTTACACCCCCTGAGCCTATGAATCTCCTGCTTGCCTCACAAGGCCATTTAGAAGTGGGCTAAGTCCAGCTCAGGGCTTTTCTCAAGCCTTTCCCAGCACATTAAAGATGTTTGTATCTGGTGTACTGCTATTCTTACTCTTCACTCTATGGCTGGCCAGACTGGACTGAGCTGCAGCGGGATAATGTTTTGATCCAGTATGACAGTGTTTGGTTGACATAACTTCATCATGACATGGATTTAATAGAAAAAATGCTCTGACTTTTTCCTGCTGGACCACTTCTCACAGCTGTAACTTGTATATTAAATGAATTTTCACTTTGCTTTTCAGTTTCATTTTGGTCTTTTGCTGCTTTTCAGTTTGTTTAGAAAATCAGCTCTTCAGGGCAGGAGCTGCCTGTTCTAACACACCTGTAGAGTATAGTTTCTGTCAGTCAAAACAACAAATGAAAAGTGCCTCATTTCTGGTTGTATTCACAGAGTGTGTCTTACTCTGTTGGAATTGGGGATAGACACAGAGCATGCCAGTCACTGACATGTAATGCTTGTAATCCTTGAAGGTTACACCAAGCCCTTCTGATGTGTTCTTGGGCAAAATACTGCTTCTTTGTCAGTGACCAAAACAATGAGTGATTTTGGCCTCTCTACCACTGTTCTTGAGATGCAGATCTGTCTGTCAGCAAATAATCATCTTGCCTCCATCTTCGGTGGCAAAACCACCTAGAGTCAGGCTTCGCTTCCCAAGGATGCCTTGTGATTCTAGAGAAACTAAAATGATATTCTATTTCTAAGAAAATTGGGACTTCGTTTCATGAAAAAATGTGGTCATGGTATGAGGCTGTGAAGTGAGGGATATGTTTGAGGAAGCAAACTGCCTTCAAAAAATGTTTGCCATATGGGACGGAAAGGAAGCACCTTGCCTTTTAATTCATCCCTTCAAATCTGGTTCAGTTTTGCCTGCACCTATGTGCAAGGCTGTGAGTCCTGGGATGGTGTGTGCTTTTTCTCCAGCTTTCCTTATACTGAGTATAATCCCAGTCCTGAAGCTCTATTTTTTCTTGTGAAAGATGTTCTAACTTTTAAATAGCTATTGTTCAAAAGATGTTTCTACTCCTCTGACGTTTCAGTAATTGCCCACCCTGTTTACAGGCATGCCAACCACAGTTCAGAGGCAAATTCTGAAGAAGCATTCTACTGTCATCGTTTCTAGTAAATTCATAGATTTAATTGAACTTATTTTTAGAACACACATTTTGTTTCCCAATAAAGTATTCTTTTTGTGACCTCCTAATTAATAAGATTAAGGGAATTTAGCCCAGGAAACTGACAAAAGGCAGCATTCTAGGACCCTCACTGAATATTAATATCCATCTTGTAGCAAAAGCAGAACACTTGTTTGTGTATATTGGAGCCCCACTGGTTTAGGTCTTTACTAGGAGAACAACAAAGAAGAGGAAAAAAATAACAAATTACAGCTGAAACAAATCTTCAGCGTTGCTGTTTTCAAATTACTATATTTCTGGGGAATTTCAGTCAGTTACATGAAAAAGAAGACACCAGTTTCAATGGAGCTTTGATAGTCAGGTTATGTTAATAATGGGAACTCATGTAAAATGCATAAGGTATACCTTACAGATGAAGAAGATTGCTAATAATTATTCTGTATGCTAAGAGTGTAGCTCTTTCTGAACTGATACATAAAGACTCCTTTACATCCCAGTCTAATTACTTATAGACAGTTGAGCACAAAATTACTTTCATCTGTCTGAACATGTGGAAGGAAAGAGATTAGAGAAGTACCTTTCAAAACAGCTGGTTGGCATGTTAAAGAAGAAAACCTACTGGTTCTTCGGTTCTGACTGAAAAGTGCATTTCTTTATAATTAGACCTATTAAAGTAAATGTCATGCAGGGGGATTCTCAGAGGAGGTGACTGGGGTGCACAGCATGAAAAGTCAGTTGCTCTCTTATGGCTGCTCCAGAAACTGGAAGTTTTCAAAGATGGGGAAAGTTAGGACTAGGTGTTTTGACACCTTGTGTTTTTCCCTGGACATTTTGTGATTTCTCTTGGTGTGCTGGTTCCCATGAAATAGGGGTGGGAGTTCCTGAGGTGATTACTGGCTGTGTGCAGTTACCACTCTGACCTTTCTTGATCCTGTTCTCTTGCTGTCCTTAAAGAAGGCGTCAATGTGAGTGGTTTGGAAAATAATTGCTTACACAGGAAAAATCATACGGAGTGACATCGAAATCAGAGAATAATTTTTGTTGGAGCCTTTGCAGTTCTTCTGGTCTAGCCCTCCAACCCTACCAAAGATTGTTTGCATCCTTCTCCTGTCAAGTCTTGACCGTCTTGGAGAACATCTTAAGATCAAGTCTCAAGAACAAGGGGAAAGTTAAAATAACCAGTTTAATCTAGTATTCTATCCCTGACAGTCACAAGTGGGTAGTATTTAGGGGATGATTAATGAGAAAGTCTGAAGTAATCCTTCCTGTTGCATACCTCAGATCTGTGAGTTTGGGGTTTATTTTATGCATATCTGGCATCTGTGGCATGTGGGTTGGTCTTTTTTTTCATCATAAATATTAACTGTTTAGGGTAGATATGACAAAGATGGTGCATAGGCAGATTCTGTGTTCAGTCTAGATATTCTTGTATTTCTTTCCTAGATGAATTTTCACATGCATAAAGACAGAAAATTATAAATAAGATTTTACAAGAGATTGCATATAAACAAAAGTTCCACAGCCTTAATATGTGATACTGCCCTTTATCATTAGAAAAGATC
Organism: Cettia cetti; assembly: GCA_013401135.1. NCBI lineage: Eukaryota > Metazoa > Chordata > Aves > Passeriformes > Sylviidae > Cettia > Cettia cetti. Next base: position 43,638 of record VZUI01035732.1, on the reverse strand, counting down.
CAGAATGATGCCTGCTCTTTGTGTCCATCTGGGTATGCTGGTAGTTGGACACTGTGTTCTTTCAGCTGGCAGTACTTGAGGAAGTAATAATGAGTTTCTCCATGTTGTGGCTCACAAATCCCAGCTCTTTCTGTGTGCCACAAAGGCCTTTGGTGAAGCTATTTTGCTGCTGTTTAAGGAATGATATTCTGGCCTCTCCTGAACTCATATCAAGGGGTTTAACCTCTTCTTTGGGAAAGAATGTGGCATGCCATTCCAAAAGATGACTGACCCTTTCATTAGTGAAGTTATTGAAGAGGACGTAGTGGAGCATGGAGCCTGCTGGATGCTTTCTGCTAAACCTCTAGGGCAGCACAGGAGAATGACTGCCTCACAGAGCCCCGAGTCTTCCCAGGAACCTGCACCACACAGCAACCACTGAGTGCTTGACTAGAAATAAAAATAACTGTCACAGCACCAATCATGCTAAGCCATGAATGAGTTGGCCTTTTTCTTTTTTTCTATCTTGTTTTGGACTTGAACCAACTTTAAAGTCTTTATGGAAAGAGGATACTTCTGATTAAAAGATACATCTTGATTTAAAGAACAGCTAGTGTGTTGCACACATAATACATGGCTACCAGGAGCATTACTGATTGCTGATAATTTAATTCCTATAACAGACTGGAGAAAGCTTATTACCTGGCAGCCAGTATTCAATCATTATTTTCTGAAATAAATAGCCTATCAGACAGCTAACGATAAAAAAGCAAACGTGATGTTCTTAACTTTGTGTATCTTTAAATGTAATATACTGTGCTAACAAAGGCATCCTAAATGCTTTCTTCCTACTAATCCTTTTCAATGGTTTTTCCTTGTGTTTGTGACATGGTTTATTTAAGTAAATGGTATTGTTACATTAATTTTAGAATCTGATGTATCACTAAATAAGATAATAGAGCATGAAATGCACTGAAATACTGTCTTCTGTGTTATACTCATGAGGCTCATGGTTGGTTTTTATTGTGCTGTAGAAAAAGAAGCGTCTTAAGTAAGTATCACCAATTGTGTATTTTCTTTCTTTCATTATCATTGTTCTTGGAACCATAAAAACAACCAGAGGAGCAAAGACTATACAAACACTCAGGGATCTTGTCTGCAGAGGATTAAATACTGCAAAATAAAATAATTCTCCCCATTTCTCCAACAACTCAAACCCACATATCCCTCCACAGAAAAGTTGTTTTTTTAGTATGGCAAAACGTAATAAATGTATAAGCAGAGAGGTTGATAAGGGAAGTAGAAGGGAAGAATCTCATTCATTTTAATTAGTTAATAAACCAAATTATAGCAAATCTGTGGAAAATACATCAGTCCTTTCAGTTATCTGTCTTTTACTGATATAGATTGAAGTCATCAGTGACATTGGTTATAAATCAAATATAGAGTTGGCTGTGAGTTTTCAATGCAATGTTGTGAACAAAATTTTTTTTATCAAAACATGATTTAAAATAAAATATTGGAATTGTTCAGTATGCTCTAAGTAGGCAGTGACATATTATGATATTTATTTGGGGAATTAGAATAGGTCAAATGAAAATGTTTTATTCACCTAAGAGAGGCAAGGTGACGTATTTCAGATTAGGTGAGCATGAACCTCTGTCTGCCTAAGATACCCCAAAGAAGCAGAGGAGCTGCTTTTTGTTGTATCTTACACTGCTATGATCTTTTAATTGAGGTTTTTGTCTTGATGAGGTTTTTACAATGTATCATTGTACATTCTCATTGCCTAAGAAATATGTTAAATTGAAACACAGGGTAAATTAATCCATAGATCAGTCCAAGATATCTTGTTTGGGATTTGGAGGAAGCTAACTTTCCAATGCAAAACAGAATGGGTTTTGAATGCACTACATCAAATTAGTACATTGATAATACGATGTATACATTTTTGATTATATATGGTATACATTTATTCCTCTGCAATGTATGCACATTGCAAATAGGCAATGTGCATTCACTGTAATGAAATTATTCAAGTTGAAAATGATGACTGAAATCAACTCCTTGCATATTTATAACCACCTTTAAAAAGGCAATGATAGAAAAGAGAGGAAAAAATTAGTGGAAATTGACTCAGAGGTGGGAGTATATTGTTAGATAAAACTTGTATGCAAGGATAATAATGACAAGATAATGGGGTGTTTCCTTACAGATATTCTGAGTTTATGGAGATTAAGGAATCTGGCTCCTTTTACCTTCACCTTCCTTTGTAAAATCTATTTTGGCTGCAATGTAATGTACTAATAAATACTAAAGGCATTTTAAAATAAATCAGGTCATAGCTTCTGCATAGTTTTGAGTGTCCATCTGAAATAATTAGCTGCAGAAAAGTATATACATAAATATATATATATAACACTTTTGGAAGAAATGGCACAGCTGCTGCCAGCTATGCCCTCTGGCACTCCGAGAGGCAGAAGCTCCTCCTGGGTTTTGCAGTATGCTCTGAAGTGGAGCTGTGTTTTAATTGCTCCATCCATCCCTATTAAGGGACAGGCAGAAAAGGGGGAAAAAATCTAATGAGAAAACAGATATTGTATATACATTACACTAAATACCTGTGGTTAAAAGAATATTAAGGTTGCTAAATGAAGCACTGAAAAACCAGGAAATGTATGGCTCCTGGTGTAATGTTAATTTAACTTCTGCAGCCAACACCATTATGCTACAGTTCCAGGGACTCCAGCTTCACCTAATGAACAACTGACTAGTCCTTCATGACTTTTCTCCTCTTCACAGGTGGTGTGGAGATCCAAGCCTTACTTGTCTTACAAAATACAAACTCTGTTTTAAGTACAGGGTTATTAATTTCCTCATCATTTTTCATTTAGCCCTCCTACTACATTCAGTTAATAGTACTCATAGTACTCATAATTATAATATGTAATGTCTTAAAGAACAACCAATAATGTATTTCTGCAAAATCCTAGGAGGTGGCTGGTGATCACTTCTATTTCATATATGTGTTGTTATGCACACAGTATTGTTCATGAGCAAAGAAAAAGCACACTTTATATATAAAGCCAAGAATTTATTTTGTCATGTCTAAAATATTTTCAGTATAATTGAAAAATCATTTGTGCAAAATTCATTTCAGAAAAGAACATTTTAATACAGAAAGTCTAATTAATAATAACAATGTAGTTAAAAATGTTATATACATGCTTAGTTTCTAGCCCTTTTTCTGTTACTGTGCTCAACATTTTCCTTTTCCTCTTGCTCCCAAGTTTGGTTGTTTTCTTTTGCTCTTAAGCTTGTTGGGGCAATGCAGACTTCTCAGCTTCTAGTCATTCACTTGAAGAAATATGATGTTCATCGCAGTGGTTTCCTCCTCCTTGATGAAGGACTTTATACATGCTTGCTAACATACAATTGCATATTTACTCTTTTCTCATGGGTCTGTAGCTTTAAGTTTTGTCCAAATTTTCTGGATATGTGCCCTTTTTGTAGGCTAGATGTTACATCTTTATTCTCAGTTATACCTAAACCCAGTTTTGTCCAGCCCCAGGCTGTGTATTTCTTTAACAGACCGTAGGTTTATTGCTTACAGCAACTAACAGTGGGTCTTGAACAGCAAGTGTGTGTACACACTTCTTATCATCCCATGGAGGGATTTCTCTACACTGCATCCCCTCTCCAGTTCTCTACTGTCACACCAGACCAGGATTTCTATACACATCATTATGTATACTGGACTTGTAAAATCATAGTGGTATACCATATAAAGATAAAAAAAAGTAAAGCAAATCATCCAGAGGTACCTGTTACATTAGACAACTCAATGTTAAAGATAAATCAAAAGAAGCAAAGTTGCCAAAGATGGTCAAGAAAAACCCAGGGCAAGACAAGGCAAGCCTGGCAAGTTTCAGTCTTGAGGTCTGGGAAACAGTGCAAATCTGATAGATTGCTACCAGCAAGAGCTATACCACATTACATGGACTGAAATTACAGTATGCATCCTGAGAAATAGATTAATTAGAAAGAAAATGCTATGTTACTTTGACAGTTACTTGAACTCACTGAAATTTATTTTTTTTAAACTTCAAGGAATTTTAATTGACTGAAAGTACTTTTAGTTCCTAATTAGATCATTACAATCATGCTGTAAACAAAGGCAGTGATGAGCAGACACATGCTGAGTTAGAATGTTACGTCTAGTATAAGTGGACACATTAGAAGATTTTGGAGTTAAGTTGCAGCTCTGCTCAAAGCCCAGAAATTCAGAGTAAGTTTCAATGGTATTGGCTGTTTTGAGCTGCTCTGGGAATGCAAAGCAGCCATAAACTTGACTTAAATGGCCAGTAAAGTGGGGTTTACTGCTGCTTTGTGTCACTGAATTGCTCCAAAGCAGCTGGAATATCCCATGAATCTGGCCCCAGATGTTTATGTGGCATTTATTCAAACTATTCTAACCTCTTTGACGTGAAATCTGCTGGAAACCTCACGAGAATAAGTTCTCCCTCCTTCTTCTGCTCTCAACAAGAAACGCCAAATGGATGGTCAGCTTTTAGTTTCTCTACTCTTTTCATTTGGTGAATACTGCAAATGGAAAAAAAACCCACCAGAACTTAAACAAGTATTTTGGAATTTCTCCTCAAACATAATTTAATTTTAATTCTTAGAAGATCCACTGTGTTTGGATAGTAGTGACATCACCTTCCTTATACCTAAATTGGCTTACTTTACTGTTGCTGAGATATATACCTATATATTTATTGATTGCAGGGCTCATCTTCTATCATGGGGTCTTACAGATAATGGATTTTCAGTTGGGTTGCAAATAACTTAGGTCATAAATTTGTTGCCTATTCTTTTTCCATTCTGGTTACTAGGTTATCTACTGCAGTATTCCAACAGGTGGTCTTGTGTGGGATTGGTTCCCCAGGAGCTCAGGCATTTACAGCTGAGTTTAGCAACCTCTCATTCTCTTTATAGGTGATTGTGCAAGAGGTGCTACTACATCGTCTCACTCGTCTGGACACTTCATCTATGACTTCAAAATTAGAATTGTTTTATAACAATGCAAAAGTGCTTACACTTTTAGTGAAATACACAGTACCTTAATTCACACTAAGTTCAAACTCCTACGAATTTGGCTCACTCAAGTGAGGGAACACCCCTGCGGAGTAAGGTACTTCATGGCATGAGTAAAACTGTCACAGTCTGTCCCATTCTGGTGCCTGCTCCACTCTGGGTTCATTCTGCTTTTATAATGAAATTCAAGTAGCAAGAAAGAGCTAGCTGATCTGTACTCTGCAGAAGGTCACATATTTCTGGGATGTTCAGGATAGTCTTTATCAGGACACTTATGTCATCTTTTCTCCTTAACAGAGGCCAGTCCAGCTTTTCATAAGATATAAATTATGTAAAATTATATAAAAATATTTCTGGCTTGAGTAATTTGAAGCACAGCCAAGCAAAACACTAGGGATTGCATTGGAAAGAACATCTTTTATTTTTTGGCAGCACAAATGAAGTAGCTGATCTAACAGAAAATATCTCTAATATATTTGGTTAAAATTCCCCAACTTTTGTCAAACATTCGTAAAAAATATTGAGCTTTAAGTTTAACTTTAAAACATCCTTGAAGAAACATGCTGCATTCTCCAAATTAGAGATACACTAACAGATAGAGAAAGAACTTCTTGTAGTGGCCAAGGTGAAGGCTAAAGTAAATATTGATTACAGACAAGGTTTTATACACCAGTATTCAAAAGGAGTTAAAGAGGAATTTTCTTCAACAGGAATGCTCATTCTAATCCTCTTTATCCTGTGTTTAGTTGCTTTATTTTATATTATGTGTTTTACAATAATAAGGACTTTGTATAGGTTGCATAGTGAAGCTTTTAAATATCTACATGAAAAGCATGACCTTAAAAAGGAGGCAGGAGGGACAGAATAGGTGAATTGTTAGCAGATGAATAATTGGTTTTGAGAAATGTCAACAGAGCCTGCTTGTCTACACTACAGCCATTCCAGGAAGGTAAATAGAGGTAGTCTTTTTGCTGCAATTATATGTGTGACATTCAGAGGGATTCTTCTAATGACTCACATGCCTGAGATTACTTCGCCTACAGTGGGTTGGGGCCAAATTTGAATTCAGTATCACACTGCATGGTGACCAGGTTATTAGTAGAGGAATATGTTTAAAATAAAAGTAGCTCCAAATTAGGTGCCAGTTTTTTTTTTTTTTTTTTTTTTTTTTTTTTTTTTTTTTTTTAGTGTATGTCTTGGTCCAGTAGATAAGACCTTCAAATAAAGGGAAAAACCAGCAGAATGTTCACGTACAGTTTTATGAATATTTAGCACCCAGATGATAATAGAAAGGTTAAGGGTATTCATCATTTGCAAATTTTGGTTTGGAGGACCTTGTTATGAGTAAGGTGGAAAAGACTCCAGATTCCTGTACTACAGAATTCACTTTGTAAGCAGTCAGGATGGACAGAGAATGGGTGAGGATGTGGAGTGTCTGTGTACAGTTATACAGTAGAAGGACACATGGTGTCCTTCACACAGACATTGCCTGACACTGCACTCCACTCTGCTCTTTCTCTCAGACTGAATAACTCAGTTTTTCTGTGCTGCTAAGTCCTTCTGTGTAACAGAGTTTTTGTATATACTTGAAGCTCAGTGGCTCCAGTGACTCAGCTATCACTCTATTAGTATTCCATTGATTATTGTTTTATTGAGAAACTGAACATTACTATTAGGACTTCTGTCCTATTCTGTCACTTGAAGATTAACTTGTGACCTAAATTGAATCACTCACTCATGCTGCTAACTGCAGAGATCATCTTGTCTAGCTGAAGTACCTGTCACATGCTTTTTATATAAGAGACTTTATTTTAGAACAGACATCAGGAGAAACTGTTTGACATGATTTAAAAGTCTGCCAGTGCTCCTTGTTAATTTCCCCAAAGTGTCACTAATATCTCAGTTCAGGCAAAGGAGTCTAGGGTTACAAATTCAGGTGCTACATTGTGTCTTTACCAAATATCCTCACAGACACCACCCTGCTGCTCTCCATGCTTATATTTGCTCTCTTTCCTCTCATCACGCAGTTCAGTGCCCACCAGCATTGCAAAACAGCAGTGTCCCATTTATCCCTCTTCTACATTGCATTAGGCAAAGCAGAGATACTTCAAAAATGTCTTTTGACTATCAAATTAGGCCTCCAATCTCATGAGAACTCCAATTTCAAGATTACACATGTTCAATATAAGGTCCCACTTGTAGGATTAAACTTTCTAGGAAGCAGACATCAAACAGCATGATATGAAAGATTTTCCTCACCCAGGACACACAGGCCACGTGTCAGGATTATGACCCATGTGAGTACTTTTGTTACACACCTTTGTCCTGTGAAAGTAGGCAGATATGTTTAGTAACAACCATGTCTGTACACAGCAGCCCATATAGAAACGGAAACATCCCATTATTTTTATGTAGTACTCAACATAGAATCTTTCCATGACTTCTGTATACCTCTGTTAGGAATTAACAATTGGTATATACAAGCAAGGAACTGACAGCTTTTTTGCTGCAATCACTGAGAATTTACAACTGTGAAAATGATGCACCTTTTGCCTTTTTACCAAATATTTCTGTCTGAGGGCACTATAGGATGAGGATTTTAACTAAAGTGTGAGGTTTGCTTTTTGATTTCTTATTGATCACAGTCTAATTTTTGTAGGTATTTATATATTGTGTTATGTTAGCTGGTGCAGTGTAAAATTCCAGTTAGAGAAAACAGAATTTTAAAAATAATCCTACTCATTCAGTACTAGAGATAAGATGCCATTGCACTTTTGAATTTGTTTGCCATATTCTTCAATTAATTCATTGACGCATCTTGATGATTCCTCCCCCAAAATACTTTATTCCTTTACATAACTACACTAAGCACATAATGTTTTTCCTGGTATGACTCCATTTTGCTTCTCAAACACATCTCTTTGTTTGATGTCGGCAGTGTGAAATGTTTGATGGGGTGGAACTTATAGACATTATCCTTTAGAACTTGCACAACTGGATGAAACTGATAGTTCACTTCTTTTTTCCTTACAGAAGTGTTTCCAAGGCTAAAAAACTTTCATGTTATTTCTAGCTTTCTGTTTCCTAGAAAAGTAAAAAAATTGAAAATACTAGCTGCTACTGAAACAGCTTGTATTCTACTTCTCCTTCACCAGTATTCATTATTTATCATTGTCTTCACAAAATTAGGCCAGCATGTTGCCATAGTTGGACACAATTTTAAAGTAGCACTGAATGTTAAAAAGAGAAGCATTATAAAACAAACCACATTTGAAACTATGTCCTTTTGGTTTCTGGATTTGAAAAAGTGTCAAGAAAAATAAAGATGCTCTGAGTAACTTTGGAAATAGATTGAAGATTCTGGATTATTAGGTAGTCCTAGGTAAAACCAGATATTTTTATGTTCATCTTAAGCTCCTCCTGAAAATAATCAAGCTACATCTTGTGTTCAAATTAGTGGGTTTTTAAAGGAAAGAAATGCAATTGCATAAAAACATGCAGAAGACATAACTTTACTCATTCTGGTAAGTGGACTGATTGTGAAGTGGGCAAAGTTACACAAGTGTCTAGAGGTATGTTTTAGCAGATTGGGAATCTGTGAGTCATCCTCCCTCCACATCAAAGTCAAATTGATGTGTGCACCAGCTCTTCCCCATACATCTCCATCAGCCTGTTTTTGATGAAAAAAGAAATGGGCAAGAGATTTCCCATTTAACCATCCCCCTTCTCCCCAAACATAGATAAGGTGAGTGTGTTTTCTATATAACCATTCTGAACACTTACTGACAGTTAATAACTTGATATTAGTCAGTTTGTTCCCCACAGAGTGACACAAAAGTGGTATCACAGAGTCAATTGAGCATATATTTGTTTTAGCCCTGAGCAAAATCTTGAGCAAGAAGCAGAACTCAAGGGCTCTCAAGTTTTCCTTGGTTATTATCATGGCTATTCTTTCAGAGGGTTGTGGAAATCTGAGCTGCGCTATCTTTCTGCACTGTCTTCCACTGTCTCCATGAATCACAGCTGTACTTCACAGAGTTGTTCAAAGGATTCTGTATGAATTACAGTGAACCTCAAAAGTTGCCACAGATAATTGACTGATCATCCCTCAGGGACTCTGGAAATATCATTGGGAAACTGTTCAGCAAAAATTTCTCCACTGCAGACTGTTTTATATGGTGTCCCTCTCAGAGCCGGTGCCAACAGGAGAGAGCAGGGTGAGAACTGGCCATAAGTGTGCTGAGGGAGAGAGTGTAACTGCCTGCTCTGGGTGTGCCTTTCACTCTGCCTGATCCTGCCTGATTTGTTCTTTGGGCCAAGCAATTGTGGTACATTCGATTCTTAAAAATGACTAAGAAGGGAATAGATACATGTGAAAATTCAGAAATTTAACTAACAGAACCCACTGTCTGCCTCCAAAATGAAAAAACTGATGATGCATGCTGGACTCAAAATCCAAAAGATGGCCATTGGGTAGGAAAGATAGGAAGGTCATAATCTTGGTGTCGAACTCAAATATTCAAACTGCATCTATCCATAATTTCCTCTGGTCTTCTTTGATCAGACAGCTCTCTCTCCAAAATTCTTATATAAGTTTTAAGAAAATGTTTATGTGAAAGGGGTGCACCTGTGTGTTGACCAAAATATGAGAATTTTGAAGGAAATCTTCAATATTATTCAGTCTTCTATGAAGAAATTTTTGCATGCAGTTGGGGATTTTGTTACAAAATATATATTCTGCTTTTTTTATAAGGGTATGTATGTAATGGAAAACGTCATTTTATCTGAGCCTTCCTTTGATAATATGTTTACTTTTCCATTCTTTTGCCATTTTACTTCTACTGTTTTTTGACCCTTTCTGTGTTCCCCGGTTTAGTAATGTGCTAAATGTTTCTGTCTACTGCATCACTTGCAATGAGACCCTTCAGTAACATCCTATTAGACACCTTGCATGAGTACCTAGAGATGATCAACAGAGGTAGCGGAAAGAGCACACAGGCAATTCCAAGACAGAAGTGATGTGTGACAAACTGTCTCCACTCTGCTTACATAATTGTCTGTATCTTGATTTAAGTTTCCTCTGCCGCCAGAAATGAATTATGCCATAGAATTTGTGCTCTTCCTATTTGAACTCTGGTTTGTCATTAGTGGTGATTTGTGCCAGATATCATTAAAATTATGCATAAAAATACAAATGATTTGCAAAGCAATTACAAGCTTACAGTTCCAGACCAGTTTTGGTCACCCCAAGCTCTCTGTGTTTTGAATGAGATTTTCATATACAGAAAAATAATCCCTGTCTTGAGTCCTCTGAATTAATTTCAGAACATTTTTTTTCCCCCCAATTTATTTCATAAAAAAATTGCCAAGTTATTTAGGAGCTCAGTGAAAACCAAGTGAATATGGTGTTTAAGGACCTTAGCAAATCTGGGCCTGAGAGCAACTAAAGTTGAGTGTACTTGAAATATGTGGCTCTTAATGGAAATGAGAATAACCAGTTCTTCAAAACACAGCAAGTCTGAAGTGCTTGTTGATATGTTTTATTTCTATGATGTATTTAATTCAGTAGAAATATGACTGCTAAACCTGATTTTAAACAGGTATAATGTGGGCAGATATTATTATACATATTTCTCTACCCAAGATCTGCTAATGCATATCAGTTTGGATTTGTAAATCTGCCAAGTTTCACTCATTTAGAGAGAGGCTTCCTCATTTGGGATTAAGTCTCTCCTAAAAAGTGTCTCCACTTGTGATGAAACGTTTTGCTGTTTGTGAATGAGATGTATAAAACCCCATTCTAAAGGCCAAATTCATCTCTGGTGTAACTTCCAGGGAATTCAGCAATGCTTTGAAATCTTCATTCAGACTATCACAGCTCTAGAAGCGTGAACGCTTCTTTAACTTGATCCTTGTGCATTTTGCAGAGAGTGCCAGTCATATAGTGGTTTTCTGAAATGTTCATTTGGAGTGAGAGATGAGGTAGTCACAGATCATTTTCATTTTAGACTAAGCCAGGATGAAAACTCTACTGATGAGGCGAATTTGACATACAGCTTAGCTATTCATACATAAGAATAATATTCACTTTACAGCATAAGTATATAAACATACTTAAAATAGTAAAACTTCCCATTTTTCTTTGTTCCTTCTCCAAAATAAGCATATTAAGAAAGCAGAGAAAGCAAGTAGCTAGTGAAAGAGGCTGCCACTGGTGTAAAATCATTTTATATATATAATAACTAAGACATCCACCTGCCTTTTTGAACACAATAAGCGATCAACGGCAGAACCAAACAGAAAACAAAAGTAAAAAAACCCCAGAGCTCCAAACAAGTCATGTTTGCTGATAATATTATTCAAGACTAAAGATTCCTTTTGTCTTCTGTGTGATACTAAAAACTCTCAGGCTGATAAAATCAGCAAGGACAGGGCAATTGTCATTGCTCATTTTATGACCTGCGGCATTGCTCCAGTGCCTCAGACTGCCTTGGCACCATTAGTCCCTTGACTGCTTCTGCTGATCTTAAAGAGGCTTTTGTTGGTAATCAGTACAGACTCTGGAATCCCAGGACACCACTGTTAGTTATGCTGAGCTAAAATCATAAGGAGTGCAAGCAATAACAAGCACCAAGGCCTGTGCTGACCCTTAGCAGCTGTTTATATCCAATCATAACTGAGCAAATGACTTTCCAAACGAAAAGGCATGTTTTTGGAACTGATAATAAATCAATCTTTAAAGAATGAGAAATACTTATTAGTTTTATTCTCTGCTAGGTAGTAAAAAAACCAAATAAGAACCCCTGCCTTAAAGCCAGACGGCTTTCACATATATAGAGAGTTTTAAAGGGGTTGTACATCAAAAGGGGGCATTTTTAATAGTGCTCACAAGACAGAAGAACACTACTGCATTTCTGAAAGTGATACACTCCAGCTTAATGAAAGGTAACTTACAGAAAACCAACTAAATTGCCACCAAATCTCTGGCAATTAGTAAAAATAAAACTTTAAAGTTCTTAACGGGGTAAAGGAATAATAAATAACATAATTCTGATAGTGTGAATTTCAGTGTCAAGGATAACGTAGTAAAGCTGTTCTTACTTCAAAAAGTTTGGCGGTAATTAATAACAGAAGAGATTTTTATAGCTGCAGGCAAGAGAAGGTAACAGTGCCTGCATGAAGCGAGAGAGGACATGCTGCTTCAGTGCCAAAAACCCTGGGCCAGTCCTGCTCCCTGCCCCCCTGGGAAGCCTTGGTGGGACTTTGGTTCCTGTGCCTGGCCCAGCAGCAGAGCCGCTGACAGGCTCCAAAGCCTCCTTCCTGAGCTGATGCACCCAGAGTGATTCTGGTGGGGGAGGAAGTGGATGGGCATCACATGTGACACCCTGATGATGGTAACCCTTTATTGTTGAACCTTATATTTAATATTTGCAGAAATAGCTGCTTTTCTCCTCTTTCTCTTCTTCTGCACCAGCTTTTTAATTTAATGGAGCTTATCAGAAACAGAGTGGAAGCAGGATTCATCTGTCTGAATTGCGTGTTTACATCTGAGCTGGCCAGCTCTTCTGAGAACAGTTTGTCTCACCCTCAAGATGACAACCTGTTCAAATGAGCTGTACAATAGAAGTACCTTTTGCTGACCTAAAAGGGAGCGGGTCACATCTATCTCAGGCAGAGAGGTCTGTATGGTGGACATCTTGAGTTTAGGTGAAAAAAATCCCTCTAAAAGCCACCCTCATATTTTCTTTTTGTTGGTTATGAACCCTGGGTCAGGAAAAGGTTGAGAATATTAGACCAAGATGAGCAATATCATGTTTGTAGCCATGGTGTTGTTTTGAACTTTTGCAGACAACTACCACACCCCTCTGATGTTTTCTTCATAACATACCAACTGCTGTGAGATTGGCACAACAGTGTAATATTAATAGAAAAAATCTGGTTTGAATAACCTTAAAGTCAATGCTCTTGTAAATCTAATAAGTACTTGGATATTGGCGTGCTAGTCCCCATCTGCAAGATTTAAAAATCTGAAATTCATTTAGGTCTTATAATTAATAAACAAAAATCCTCAGACATTATTAGTTACACTATATTTTTATGATGGTATCCCTACAAGGATATTAAAATGCTTCAAAAGTGGCCAGATCCCCTACTATAATGTTGTAAGAGGAATGTTTTTCATCACCATTCTACAGAGAAACGAAAGAAATTAGTGATACAGGCCAAACTTTGAAATGCTTGGATATTTCCTAAGGGCAATTCTCGAGCTGATTGTAGGACATGAAAAGATGAGAGATACCATGGCAGTGGTACAGAAAGAGCATCCTAGTTTGTAGGTTCAGTGCTGCCTGTTCAATGGCCCATGCTTGTAGCTGGAGTCTGAGCATGCAAAAGCTGCTTCAGGGGTGGATTAGCAGGTGCTTTCAGAAAGTCATTTGGGAAAGCAGCCATGAAATGTGTGCTGGCCTGAACTGGCTGGTAGAAGAGAGGAGGCAGAGGTAGGGAGCAACATCGGAGTGGAGTCAGTGAGGAGAGTGGACACATTTGCTTTCTTCCTGGCACCATTTGCTGTGGTCACTGCCAGGTGCCCAGTAATAATTAGGATATGCTGATTGGAAAATGAAGTATGCTAATGATCAGATGAAGCTGATGCTAATAAGATTAGCAGTACGGTTTCTCTGCCAGCCGAGTAGCAAAAAACAATAAGAAGATGAGAGTATGGGGAGGTGCCCAGCTGACCTCTCAGAAGGCCTTTGTTCCCAAAAGCAAGATAGTAATTTACAGGGGTTTGTGGGGGGGAGATTTTGTGCTGCCCTGCAGCAACCTACATTCCCCTCATCAGGAGACTGTCTGTAGAATAAATGTGTTGTCTCTGAGAGGGATGAGCATCTCTCATCTGCCCAAGGTAACTGCCTGGTAAAAGTCAGACACGTGGTAGCCCTAGGAATATTTGGTATTCCAGTTAAACTATTCAGGAAACGCAGGGGGTCCTGTGGTTTATTCCAATCATTTGTGCTACTGTACATGTGCAAGGTACTTGTTGGGAGGCACTGAACCCTTCCAACATAGAAAACATTAATGGTCACAAATGGGTATTTTCTAAGAACTTTCCAAAATTTATTGAGAGTTAGACTGAAGACCCTTGTGGGTGGCCAAAGACAGATTTGAGAGATGCAAAAAGGTTAGGCAAGTGAGAGGTACTGCCATATTGTGATTTGACTTTGAGAATCCCTTTTGATATTCTCTTCCTCAAAAAATCCGCAAACAGTCTGTGAGGCCCAGCAGCTTATCTTTGGGTGTATTAAAAAACCCCAAACACACAAAGTATTTTACTGTTTGAATATTTTTCTACATTTTATAGAATTAACAACAAAACTACAGTTTTATAGTAGGACCTCTGGAGTCAGGCCTTAGGATCATTGAGGATTTGGGAGGCTGCTGTTGGAGTTCATGTTCTAAATCTCTCTTATCTTTTATGAAGGCATGTGCATATTTTGCTGCACTGAATTTCTGTTTATGCCTTAGGATTTAATTTCCAGAAGTTCCTAAGGTATTAGTAAAGACTTTAATGCTTGGTTAAGTAATTCAGGGCTAACACAGGAACTTTTTTAAAGTGCATTCAGACGCTCCTGCCCAATTCCAGAACTATCCAGAGCCTCTAGGAACTTCCTTGTTTGAATGGCGAGGTTCCCAGAACCCAGAATCATGCTTTTTTGTTTTGAGACTTGACTTGATCTTGTCAGGCTCATCAGTTGCTTTCATGCTTCTGCTTCACCCTAACCAGCTTCCAGAAAGTGTTATTTTCTTGCCTCTGTTTTCTTGAGCACTCAAGATGTTCAACAGTGACTTTACAGCTCTCTTGAAGAGAGCTTTTAACATAGCACAGTGGTAGTTACTGCTTTCTTTACAAAACCTGCTGGAGGAGGAAATGGTAGGGATCTGATTTTGAGATAGTGTTTCCTTGAGAACTAACGAAATTTGACAATCCTCTTCTTTTGCCTGTAGGAAGTTCTCGGAAAAATACTCTAATCACCAGATTGTGGAGTTTGAGAAAGCAGTCTTAGTTCCAACTCTCGAAGAGAATTTTAATTTTAAAATTCAGAAGTAATAAATTGGCACTAGAGCCTTAAAGAAATTCTATGCCTTGAAAGACACTGCAGCATGTTTCAACACCTTTGTGTGGACTTTACAGCAGACAGCCTTTAGCAGCTGCAGATATACTTGTGCATTCTACATCCCATCACTTTAGTCAGTACCCAAAGAATGAACAGCGTGATGCCAAAAAAGACCATTACTGATTTCAACCTCAAATATTTCAGGAGTGCAAATGCTGTTGCAAGGTGTTGGCCCTGAATTTTCCTAGCTGTTTTGTAATCCCACCTTTTGAGATGGAGTAGTATGTGTTTCTTGCATGCTTCACTCTGCCATCTATATCAGATTTTAAACTGTCCCTGGTGAGGACCATGGATTGACAAATAGTTTTGAAGTGCTTCCTGTGTTAAGTTTCTGCCAGCACTGATTCTATCTAAATAAGACTATACAAGGATGGGTGCTATCAATTACTGAATTCTGAAGGAGGAGGTGACAACTTGTAACCTCCTTCCAGCTGAGGAGTTTGAGAATCTTGCAAGGTATATAGGATTACTAATGGTCCAGGGGACAGTGACAACTTTAGTGGGATGAACAAGATTTAAACTGGTGAAGCAGCAGTGGGATTGCAGAACACATCTTTCTACTTATGATTTTAAATGTGATTTTGGTTCATCTACTAATGTTTCTCCTTTTGTTTTCCCTCTATTTTGCTTGTCAAAATTGAGCAGTTGGTTTCTACTTGTAAAAAAGCAATTACTTTCTGGATGTCTCAGGTGGTTGACAAAAAGGGAAGCTCTAGGTGAACAAAATATAAAATTTCATGGGTTAATTTTAATGAAAATATTAAGAATTGAAATATGTTTCCATGTCACTCAGACCTTGTTTTGAATAGTTTGAGGTTTTTTGAATAGTGTGGGGTTTTTTTGGAAGCTGTATCATACTGATCAGTTAAAATGGTTACGGATGCTTCCTGTGAGTTACAAAAGTGCATTTGTCTGGCTCTTACTGGGTATGGGCTCACCATCAGGGTCTGACAGGGCTGAATGGTGTGATGAAGTGGCTTTGGAGGAGAGGAGGAGGGGCTGAACACTCTAGAATAATGCTCTCATCCTGGGGCCAAGCCCAGCTGCCCACCCAGGGATGCTGCCACTGTCTCTTGTGACAAAACCTGTACCACAGAGTGCTGGAAGCTTATTTTTCTTTCTTAAGGCACTAATCCTTGCTCGTTACTTTTGGCAGTAGGGCTCACAAATATGGATATGGAGGCAGACCAAAGGAGGCTTTAGCAACTTGCAGGGAGTCAATGGCAAAACGAAAAAGAGTATAATTTACACAGACTTCTTTACTTTATGCTGTGGATCTTTATTGTCATCCCCATCATATCTAGGTAATAAACACTGCTCTCTGTTTCATTCAGCTATGATCTTTTTCTTGTAAATAAATGAATTATGTGAAGGAGCTTGAAGACAAATTCTAAAATATTAAAAGCTGTCCTTCTTTCCAAATCTAACTCCTATGTTAGTTGTTTACATACATAATTTAATAACATGCATATATTTTTTATATATTATTCTGACAGTAGTAAATGAAACCAGATTCAGGAAAAATATTCTGATACATGGAATCTCAAAATACACATTTGCATTGGTAAGGTACTAGTGTATATTTTGTAGGGCTTATATTGCTACTCATTGTGGTTAGTGGTTAGTATGACTATCATGTTTTTGCAGTATTACGTATCCGAGAAAATGTAATTTTTTTCTATTTCTTTTAAAATCAAATTACAATGTGACATTCAATAAAATATATTTTGTGCAGCTAATAAAAATGAGATCCCATCTCACTGCTTTGACAAATAAACCACACAAGTCAAAATACTGCCTCTGATACAGTTTATAGCTTAAGCTTTCATGTCAGCCTTTCCTATAAAAAAGCCCCATTATTTATTAATAGCCTTCTATGTCTTAAAAGTTTCTTTTTCTTGTGTGGAGAAAAAATCATTTGCCTTTTAATGGGGTGTCAGATTTGTTTTCCAAACCTTCTAAAAGGTTATCGTTGTTACATATGGACAAGTGCTTTTTTCAGAATCAATGTAAACTCTGTTACCAGGGTAATTTACTGCAGTCCCCTGGTAGCTGTACGGAAAACTTAATTTCACCATTTTGCAAAGTGGAGGGGTGGGACTCTTTCCTTGTGGTTAACTATTTTCACATGGAGTGAAAAGAAAATGCATGCTTCTAGCACATACTAAATAACTGATGGTCTCTTACCCTCTGTTTGAGTTCAGGGCACATTGGCAGTCTGGTAGGGTTCATAGCATAGAAGGATGACTGGCCCAATTAGATATACCATAAAACCTTTTGGCAATTAACTCCCAACTAACCAAAAAAATCAGGCTGATACTAAGACTGGATAATAAAATCTTTTAAATTTTCTGTCCTTTACCTGCAGACAAACACACACAAATATCTGAGCCACATTTTTGATGACAGAGAAGCCTGTACAGAGCGAAGATCATATGAAAGATCCAGAGGTGTCAGCTTTGAGTCTGTCTTGAAGTCTGAGTTGAGAAATGACATGAAGCATAAGAAAATGTCAAGTTCAGGATTGTGCATTTAATTAGAGCTTGAATTAGCAGCTGCAGTACTTTATTTTGAAAAAGGTAATAATAGCAGTATTTTTTCTCTAATAAACACTACCTAAAAAAACCCCCCAATGCCAGAGTGAAATAGAAACTACTTATGACCTCAACAATATTTTTAGATTAAATTAATTACCTTTTACAAGTAATTTCTATTAACTTGCCTATTTGCTTAATGTATTTGGAGGTGCTGCCTATGTCTGCACACTGAAAAGTGTGATTCACAAAAGGCATTAGCTCTTTAAGTGTGACCATTGTTCATTTTTCCACCACCATCCGCAACTGTTCACCAGACTGAAGACAGTTTACTACATCTGTGCTGTGCTTAAGAGGAAGCAAGCTGGAGATCTCTGCTACCAAACCAAAAGGAGGAACAGATGACTATGGAATTACTGAATTTTGAAGCTCACACTTGTTCTGCACAGGGGAGGGATACACAACAATTGGCATAATAAAATAGCAGTTTTCATAAGGTGGAATGGAAAGGGCAATACAGATGACGGACAAATATCATCTCACTTTGGATGTTGGGAATCCCAAGTTCATGCAGTGTTGGCAGACCCCAGATGGATTTTCCCATGGCATGCTGTGCACATGCTGTCCATGGACGAGCATGAAAGTTCAAAGACTTCCATCCATCAATTAAATACATTAAGCAGGGGAAAAATAGTCCAAAACCCAAGCAGTCTGAACTTGAACTATGAACTTTAATAAATAGTATGATAGACATTGGTAAATTTGTGGATAAGATTGCATAGCATCCATTGCCTGGGAAATAAGATACTAAATTCAGTGACCCACTGTGTCCTATGGCATATATTTTATGAGCAGTTCTCCCATAGGAAGTTTTCAGTAAGGTGTCATTTTCATATTAAATAAAGGCTTTGTCAGACTGTCCTGGATCATTTTCAAATATGAGTTTTTGAAATGAGATGTGGGATCCAACATCATCAACACTTGTCTGGCTCTGCTCTGAGAAATACCACCCACTTGCATGCTGAGAGCTTCTGAAAAAACCTGCTAATGTTCACTTTTCTGCAGGCCCAGCCTGTAACTCTTCTCCTTCAGAAAATCCTAAATGTAAGGCAGATCTGTGTGTATAATTGCTTTGGAACTTTGATTTCCAAGATCAGGAACACATTTTTGGCAGTATGTTTGCCCCACCATCTTCACACCCATGCATTTGCTAGACACTATCACAGATTATTTATTAGTGCTCTGACAGGAGAAGGAAAGATGTGCCACAAGACATTCATCCAGCTCATCTCTGGAAGCTTCACTCCTGGTCTCTGTTTCTTTTGTGATATGTGAAACTGCAAGGCATACTGTAGAGCACAGGTATTCCATGGAGTTAAAAGTAATCTTGGTAGTGTAGCTGAGTCAATGTAGACACGGTAGAGGAAAGCTTGAGCTATGTGCATTCACAGATAAACTTCATCTTCCTCTTGTAGAGACTGCTTGGTTGTTCACACCTTGCATTATAACCTGAGTTTGCTGAAAGAAAAGCTTATGACTGTGCATTAGGCCTCAAAGTATGAAGCTGTATTATAGTCAAATGCAGAATTTGGCATGTGAGGGTTGGCTGACTCTGCTAGGTGTTGCTGAAGTAGCAAGGTGGTGATGCAACAATGTGTCCTTCAGTAGTTCCACAAAACTCCTGGAATCACTACAGACCTTGGGTCTTCCTTGTGAACTTAGATATGCTAAATGCATTGGTACTTGGCATAAAACAAAAAACAAATCAAGCCTCTTCCCACATAGTGTCATTGCACTATACAGCTATGACATGGACATGTTCGTAGTTTTGTTCCTAGAAAAATTTTATAAGCTATTTGTTGTTGGAGTCTGGACTTGTTGCTCTTCCTTACAATCACATGAGCTAACGTGTGACTGTGACAAGCCCAGAAAAGGAAAAGTGTTTGTTCACCAGTTTCTTCTTCTCCTCATGGTTCAGGTTCTACTGCAAAACTAGAGGCTACCATGGGACAGAGGTACTGAAGATCAGGCCTTTCTCTGGACCACAGCTATCACCCAGGCACTCCTGTCATGCACAGGAGCTGTGAGTGGATGAAGTGTGCTTGGTTCCCCCAGGCCTGATGAGACAGTAGGACACTCTCTATGCTGATGGAAATTTTCAAATAACTTAGTCTCTGAAATGAAATTATTTTCCACTGAATATTAACAAGCAGATTTTTTACAAAACTGAATAATTTGTTCACATAGATTTTCAGATGGTGACAAAAGATGAGTTCCTAGATGAGACGGCGCTTCCTAATAAATACCATATTGCTCTACCAAAGCAGAGGGCTTTTCTGTCATACTGTTGTAATTATTATTTTAACACAGTGAACTTCAGGTTTTTGTTTTGTTTAGAAACTCATTTTCTTTAGAAATGATCCTTAAAATTCTAAATATCCCTACTACTTCTTTTGTCACACTGTGGCAGTCACACAACATGAAATATTTTTGCTCACGCTACCAGAATTTGGCAAAGTTACAATATCTGAAAATTAGGTCTTATGATGGGAAGTATTAAACAACTGTAACTCAGCAGCTCTATCTACATAAGCTCAAAAACATGGATGTAAAAGCAGGAAAGGTCTTAAATGTGTTTCCATGTGATTGTACTTTTATATCTGAGCTTACACTGGAGCAATGAAGCCATTTGGAGGTCAAGTGACCCACCCAAGGTCACTGATGGGCAGCCAGTGATCGAGTCACCATCACTGCCCATGGAAGTTCCCAGCTCTGAGCGAAGTACAAGGTAAGTGACACAAAGGTACATCTTCTCTCAGTTTCCATTATGTTTCTAATCTCTCTTCACTACAGTAATGAATGATAATGAGTTGCAATCTTTTCTCTGGGTTGTTCTTGCAGCTGCATCGGTGACACTTATTGTTACAATAAAGATATAAGTGGAGAAAAAAATTGTGCTAAGTGATATGAATAAGTAAACCTAAATAACTTACAAAAAGAACAGCCATTGCAATAACTTGTTAGAAAGGACCGTCTTATTCAATGTGTCCATGTCAGGCAGGTCACTCTCTCCTTCATCTGGAATTGAAAATACCATGCAAAATATAGACATTATTCAGTAAGTTCTATTTTATGTAAGCAAATCTTACTAATGGAAGGATGGGCAAGGACAGGTACATAATTGACCTGATGATATTTAGTACACAGAGGCAGAAATTCAGTTAACCTGGCACCAGGATCAAGCTTCTGTTATGTAGTTGCACTTTGGTGCTATAATACTAAGCATTTCAGACTCCTGGAAACCAATTTTCAAAATTGCTCTTAACTCAGCTCAGGTTTTTTGAAAGAACTCAGCATTCAGCAAAACCTTTTCAAAAGGCAACAGATTTTCAACCCTTCTCTGCACCAGTGTCCCTACTGGTCAGATTGTAATCTATGGGACCTGCTGGGTGCTGCAACCTTTATCAAAGTCTGATGGAGTACATTGTGCACTTTGTCTGAGAGGAAATGGAGTGAGAAGGAAGTGGGAAAGAGCCTTCAGCTGCCCCATCTCTTTTTCTTCCTCTTCATCCTTCTCTTGGCTCCCACGCCTTCTTCCTCTGATACGGTATTTGCATCTCCAGCACAGTTCTAACCAGAAGTAAATAGCAGCTCTGAGCTGGAGCTGGAAAATACCATGGCAGAGGGTGGGTTACGGACAGTTTTGGAGAGAGGTGGATAAAGATTTTGCAGTCAGCAAAGCTGATCCTCCCTGGTGTTAGTCTTCAAGCATGTTCTGTCCCCGTGTTCTCATAACAGTATTAGCCAAGTTGTCAGCTGGTGAAAATTCAATAGCAATAAAATCCTTTGTGAATTTTTGCAGTAGAATATTCCATATGTTTGATGCTACCCCCTTAAACATCTTATGTAATGTTAATGCTCTTGCTTTTCCTTGGTCTGCTGCAATCCTATACCTTGTGTTTTTCAGCCAGTTTTAACTATGTGTGTTAGTGTGTGCACAAGCATGCAGTTCACCATAATTAGTTCATACTACATCAGAAAAATCTTTCCTCCCATCCCATATTTATGATTTACATTGTCTAATATCTTATTTTGGTAAGTCATCTACTGTTTTCCTTCCTATGTAAAATTAGCATTTGATTCCTACATGACTACAAGTACAGAACCACTGATAAGCATGACAAGTCCTGTAAGGAATCATGAGTCTAACTGGTTGCTTAGAAGTCCTGGGGGTAAAGCAAAGGAGTAGCCAAAAGCTCATACTGTAGAGGAGTCTTCACTGTCTTGGAACTTCCAAAGTATGTGATGGGTGTGATGGGGTAGACTTCAACTCGAGTTGCTTATGTTTATGTGACTCCATCTATACTGTCACTAAACCCCCCTTCTTCCTAAAAAAACGCCACTAACTTGCAGATCTAACATTTTACTATGGCTTTGGTTCAGCTGTTGTGTTAGTTCCTTCAGTGAATTGTCATTTATGCTGGAAAATGAAGGGAGAGATATTATATTAAAATAACATTTTTTTATATTTAGCTATTCATTATCCTGGACTCACATGAGAACATCAGTTAAAAAGCCTATTATCTGTTTAAAAGAACAGTTTATTACAGTCACTATTTTTCTTCTACCATTTGGGTTAATAAAAAAAGTTTAAAATGTGTCTAAGGTTTTTAACCTCTAGTTTGATCAAGTCTGGTTTATGAAGTAAGATTTTTCAGTGGCTCATTATGGTAATTAAATTTAGTACTTTTAGTTTAAAGCACAATGAAAGCTTTGAAATACCCAGTCCCTCTCTGTCCATTCATGTTGAAAAGCTTTAACTCTAATGAAATACTTTAAAAATCTTTGTTGGTTTTGGTTTTGGTCATTCATATCCAGGAGAATCCCACCAAAGTGGCTACATTGGTGAATCATGACCCTTAAAAGAGTGCCACGGTGAGGGTAGAATTGCTATTTTCTACACTTGAAATGCTTATTGCCTCTCTTCTGCTGTGGTGTATCAAGTGTTTCAAACTTTAGAGAAAAAGATCATGAAGGTTCTTTGTTAAAGGATAGCTTCTGTGCTTTAGAATAGTAAGCAGCAAACAGAACTTCCTAAATAATCAATTAATTGAATTTTTACTGTTTCTGTGGATAATCTTTATAACACCTTCTGGGTTTTGGGAAGAAGTTTTTTATTCTAAGTAGATTCATGTTACCCTGAAATATTTCTGATCCTACAGATTTTTTTTGAGTATTTGATACATGAGGCTGGACCTTTGCTGGTTAATTTATCAGCCACATCAGACAATATCATCTCTGTTTTTATCTGGAATGAGCATAATTCTTCAAATTGCATATCTGCTGGGAATAGAGTGTTTCTAAAATCACAGTTTGTATTCTATGAGTATACTGTAGTATTCATTTAACATTAATTTTCCATGAATGTTTCATGTACCTTGTACTGGTTAATAACATGAAGAGACTTTATGTATCCAAAACACTTCTTGTGGTGTATTTGGGGAATTTATAAACCTGTTTTTACTACCCTTCACTAGGAGTTTGCGAGCAGAAATTTTCAAGTTGTTTCCAAACTCCTCTCCTGGAACCTGTTCGACATCCTTCACAGGTCACCATAATGTGGCTCTGAAAATTCATACTTAAACTGAAATGTCTTCTGAAAGTTGATGCAAAAAGAGCACTAAACCCACATTCTCTTCTATTTTGTGAAGCATTGGCCCATCTAGGATAATTAATTAGGAGATTATTTGCTTATTTGTTTATTCTAACAGAAAAGTAGTGAGAAAAATAAACCGTGGATTTTTATATGAATGCTGTCTGGCCCTTTCTGGGGAGGACTTCTGTTTTTCTTCTTTTTCTTTTCTTCTGCTGTTTTTCTATGTTCGCTTAACTTCTACATACAAATTAAGAGCTAGAAAACAAGCAATTTCCTCTGTCTATGTGTCCACATTTAAGATCCATCCTCTAATTTTTTTCTCTCTTTCCCCCTTCTCTTACGGTTTTTCCCTTTCCTGTGATCATATTGGTACAAAGGGCTCAGGAAGGACAGCTTTCCTCTCCGATTAAATTTTAGCAGCAATAGCTGCTGGATGCTGGGCTGCCAATTCTGGAAGTGGCTGTCCACCACCCTCCCTCTCTATCAGTTCTTGGTACCAGTCAAGGGGCCTGAGATACTGCACACCTATGAGAAGGGGCAGGTTGGACCCCCACCCTATATGTAACCCCAGGAACCCCAGTGGTGGTTTGCAACTATATTCTGAGGAATAGGGGTCTTTTAGGGATACAACCTTCCAGACACATGGCTTTGATGGAGCTGTCATCAGTCATCTGAAACAGCCCTTGTGGGAATGTCATAAGAGCTTGGTAGTTAGGCAGATATCACTGCCTAACTGTAGTTAGTACAGAGTCACTGAAGTACCTGTGGAAGTGCACTGGTGGGAGCTGGACAATCGTAAGTCTCACAGCACTTGCAGGTTTTAATCATGATATACTTGCTTCTAAAGATAATTTCAATAGGGATGCACATTATTCATTTTTAGGGAAGTCTGGCAGAAATCCTAAATCACAGTATTTGCTTCCTGCTTGATGCTAATTTGTGCCAGTTCCAGCCCACGGAGTTCCTTTTCCATTGTGTCATTTAATTACGAATTTACCCACACTTCTCAGCTAGTAAGAGCCTTGATATACAGCCTCTTAATCTAATACTGATCTATTAAAAACTACACTCAGTATTTTAAAGTGTTAGACAACAGATGGAATTGACAGTTTTAATAGGTAGCAACTAACATCATCTCCCAATCTACACCTCTGTATTGGATTTCAAGCAACTGATATCGCTGTGGACATGTGCAGATATGGAGCTTGCATTTAAAGGCAGAAATTCAATCAATAGCCTGTCTCTCAACAGAGCTTACTAGATTATATCAGTTAGAAGTGACCATCTGGCCTAATCTTGGGAGTTCTGAGATATCATGTAGATCTTTTTCACTAATGTCATTTTTATTTGGTTAACATTAATAAACTGTAGCAAACATTGCAAATCTTGCAATCTGAAGCTGTAACTCAATTTTTGCCTTTTACATGAGACAAGTCAAACATCTGCTTCTCTAGGGGGAACGTGTGTGAGAGCCAGCAAAAGAAAGATGCGATCGCTCTGAAGATTTTACTGTCTTTCTAGGTGTTGTGAAAAGATGGAAAGTGGCAGTCTTTTTTATTTGCTAAAAAAAGAGTGTGTTACTAACGGGTATCCAACAACTAACGTGATTATTTCTATGAATACAAAATAAGGAGGGAAATATGTAGATAGCATTCTGGGGGGTTAAAGTTTCAGCATATTCTATGGCTGCGATAAAAGAATGTACATTACATATTCATCTACCAGATTTATGCTGCAAATAAAGTCTAACTTTTAATCTGGTACAGTCAATATATATCAAATATCTGTGAAGAGTGGTTTAATGCTGTCACAGCCAGAATGCATAAACTCTGAAAAGCCTTTTTTAATACCAGAGTCAAGAACATTCTCTTCTGGTTCTTTGCTCCTTTAAATTTAATTTCAAATTCTATTTTGTGTTTGGCTGAACACCAGCACTTTTAGAAGTTCAGAAATGTTCTGTTCATAAAATGAGAAAATAAATGTCAGTGTTCCGGGTCTAATTATAACTTTGTACTCATAAGTGGCACTCATAATAATTATTCAATTATGAAAATTATTGTCATTGGATTTTGATCTTGCAAAATAGAAATCAGGAGTGATTTCTAAATGGATCTGATGTAATCAAAGCCCTTGAAATTCTGGAGACTCTTCTTTTTTGCCTTTCATTGCTGATCAATTGAAATTTTTAGATTTTCAAGCAGTGGACAGGTACATAATGAAAGCCCATAGGTGGGGAGGGAGAGAAGCAAGACAGGAAACATAGCTAAAAAGAAACAATGCCAGAAGAAATAGGGAGAGAAAAAAGGAGAATATTTGGGCACTTCATTAGAGCAGTACCCCTCAGGGCATCCTGTTGTAAGTGCTGGGGACCCAGAAACCAAAGACATATGTCCTCTTAACATTGGTAGTCAGAACAGTAATAAGCTGGGCAAGTTATTTCAGCCTTTTTGACCTTATTTCTCCATCTGAAAACGATGGGAATGATTGCCACTGGCCTTTATTTCCAAAAACTATTGTGTCATTTAATGCCTTCTAAGTGTCCAGGCTGTGTTGCTATCACAAAGTGTTTCACTTACAAAATGGAACCAGCTAACTTTGAGAGAAAAAAAAGCCCTGCTCTGCCTCCTCCAAACAAAATCTGAAATACAGTCAAGTCCCTGAAATCCCTAAAATAATAGTAAAGGGTAGAATTTTGGAGTTGTTATTGTAAAAATATTTCAAAACCGGGTTGAAAATAGAATTTGAGGAAACTGCACAATCATGGAATAGTACACCTTACAAATCAAATACTTTTATTTGGAAGAACAAAATTTTGGTGAAAACAGCCCTTGGAATACCTTGGATGCAATATTTTATTTATTTATTTATTTATTTATTAAATTTATTTTCCTGTTGTTTGTTGAAAGCTGAAAATCTAAAGTGGATTTCAGTTTCTGGAATTTATTTTTTTTGGCAGCCTTCTCTCTAAAAATTCTTATTCAAAGTATGTAAAAAATATTGTTTCTTTCAAAATACATCACAGGCAATGTTAACATTTTCAACCAGATCTAACAAGGGAATGGAGTTTTGCATAGCAAAGTGAGTCCCAAGACATCTTCTTTTCATTTTTTGCTACCAATGAATCCAGCAGAATCTTGAGATTGACGCTGGCCGATTCTGCTCTTCAGTGAAGGTGAAGATTTTGCTGTGTTAATTTACAAGTAAACTATTAAATATTTTTGCAGGAAGAAACCTTTACACTTACCCATTGCTAGCAGTTTATTGAATGAGAGCAGAATACAGCCAGTGGCTCCTTCCAATCTAGCAAGCTATGCACATACAGTACTTTTTTAAACTTTCTGTTTCTCACTGTAGTTAATAAATCAGGATGCAGATGAGAGATTCACAGTTAATTTTCAGTAGCTAGCACAGTGTGTCTCAGCCTATAAAGTCCTGGAAGTCTTGGGCTGTGAATTCCTTGTTACTGACAAGCCAAACAGCTTAGAAATTATAATTATAAGTTACAAGTGTCTTAAGGGTTGTTCTTCTGACATAAAACTAATTTCATGTTTTTATTCATAATGTGAAATAGACGAGAGGATGGGGCCTTATTTAGATTGAGCTCTCAGAGATATCACAGGCTGTGTCCTGATTATAATGGGAAAAGATCACTTCGTTCCTTGTAGCTAGTTGACTCTTTCTCTGTCCTTTTTTTTTTGACAATCAGGCTAACAAAAAAGTGGGATTTCTTTCACTTTTCATTCCATCTTTGTTTGTAGGCAGACATCTACTGGTGACTTGTTTTTTTCCTTAATTGTAGTCGTACCAGAGTGTATCCTGGTGAACTGGTTCTAGCTTGACACCTCCTTTTGGATGAGTGATGAGTGGCCATGTGACTCCCTGAACAGAGATGTGAGAAGGTGAGACCTGGAAGGAGCCACAGAGAGAGCAGCTTCAGAGGGTGAGGAGAGCTCCTGTCATAATGTTCTGGAGACAACAGCTCACCACCCAAAACTCCTTCAGGGCTTCAAAGGCTGAGGTATTTGAGGGGCACATTATGTGTGTTCTGGCACCCCAAAGCTCATTACAGCTGTGTCCCCAAAGCCAATACTAGTCACAGCTTGGCACACATGCTGGGATTGGCAGCTTCTAGGAGGCCCAGGGTGAACCAAAGCACAAACATGGGGGTAAAGCTGAATCCTTCCACAAATCTCTGTATAGAGGAAAACAGGTCAAGCTAGGTAGAGGAAGGCAGGCCAAGAGCTATAAGACACTAGTGAGAGAATGAGTTTCTGTTTGCTGACTGAGCCTTCCTTCCCTGCCTCAGGAAACAGATTGGGCACCTATTCAGTGCTGGGGATTAGGAGTTACTCTACTGCATAGTTGAGTTGTGCTGGCCTTTAGGCGCTTAAAGGAGCTGTGGTAGTTTCAATCTCAATTTTTCACATGCAACTGAGGCTTTGCATTAATTAGATGTCCAGTAATTCCCACATGGACACGCAATATCAGCATTGGTAAATTCAGATATTGAACAGGCAATATAATTTTAGCTAGGATAAGTGAAGTTCCTCACATCTGTCTCAGAAAATTCCACGCATTTACACCTGCTGGATTCAGCCAGATCTTTCTTCAGAGAGATTTAAACTGGCAACTATCTCACAAGGATGTTGTGAGGTTATGCAGAAAGAAAGTTAGATGGGCTAAAGCCCAACTAGAACTTAATCTGTAAAAGACCAAAAAAAAAATAAAATCTGTAAAAGACAAAAAAATCTGTAAAAGACAAAAAAAATTGCAAATACATCAGTAACAAAAGGTAAAGGTTCCAACATATGAACAGCAAAGAAGGGAATCAATGTATACATTGTTTTTTTCATGCTGTGAGAGGTTAGTGGGAAATTTAATTTTTCATACAGCCCCAATTTGCTTGAAGAAAGGAATCCTTGCTTTTTTTTGTCCTTCAGCATGGAATAAGGAATTTAAATAGCCTCATCATAGTTTCTGCAGTCATTCAAGATTAATTTAAAGAGAACCTTTGGACATAAATTTTTCTGACATTTCTGACATAAGGTTTCCACCATAGAAAGACAGAGAATTGTACAAAGTTATCAGCACTATTTACTTGTGTGTGGTACTGAACTAAGGCATGACTGAACTGGATGCTATACTCATCTCTTTGGACAAGAAATATTTGGAATGCCTCTCTCAACATCCATTTATGCTGTCCCTTTATATTGTCTATTTTTATTATTATTATAACAAATTATTATCAGTAATAAAAATTTTGCTTTATCACACCATTAAAAGTTGTTCATTGCCTTGGATAGTCTTCTTCTGTGTTACCTTTCACTTTCTTTTTCATTTTGGTCAGGTTTCTCTTGTCCTTGTGAGACTCGCTTGGATTAGACTGTGATGCATGTCTTGCTGGGCTGAGCCAGATTGTGGATGATAAATACCAAAGAAAAAAACCCTGCAGCTGCTGGAAAATGCACTACAACCTCTGTGATTGCAAAGACAAAACCCTAGAAGGTCAACTGAAAGAAGGGTTTCCAAGATATTCAGAAGGTAGATTTCTGTAAGGGAAATGAAAATCAATTGCAGAGTGTGTTTAAAAGGTGAGATTTGGTTAGTTCATTACATAGAGAGATTTGTTGGAAAAGAGTTTTCTGTCTGGATTAGTTTTTGCTCACAGCAACTTGCTTTTGTATCCTGGACTGCTGGTCCTTTCTGGGCCTATTTGCATTAATACATCTGGAACTTCTGCTTAATAATAACAGGTGAAAAAACTCTAGGAAGCTTATACTGATCCCTACCTCCTTGAAGTATATATTTTTAAAATAATTATTCTTTTTATTCTTTTTATTCAAACACTAAAAAAGAGGAAAATAGTTTTTTTTTTTTTAAGAATGTATATCAAGCTGATGGCCCACAATATTAATTTAATTATATTCATGGTTTACATGATTTTTGAAAAGCGAAGCAAAGAAGGGAAAGGGAAAGGGAAAAACAGGGAAAAACAGGGAAAAGGAGAGATGTAGTCTAAGCTTTGCTTACAGGGAAAGTACCTCAAAAGGGGAAAAAATGCAGTGATAGTTCCTGGGTCTAGCTCCTTTAATCTGAAGCAGTGAGGCTGGAAAAAAATCAAGTGCAAGCTGGGAACACAGGTGATGACTGTGTTGCACGGAGGGGGATAATTGAGAAAGAAAAATGTTACACAGAAGGAAATGGAAGTAGAAACAGAGAGGAGATGACAGGAAGGAGCTGCAATAAGAATATGAGGAAGAGAGGGAAACAAAGGACAAGAAGAGACATGCCTGATGAGAGACTGCAGTTCTGAAAACCTTATAAATAGGAAATTTGCTGATGAGTTCAGGCACCAAATTAAAGACTGATCTTCACCTTCACCTTAAAATCATTGTGTCACGTCTCTAGGATGTCCCACAATACAACCAGAGGTGTGTTGAAGTTCTTTGGTTATATTCAGCCCAATCTGATTCCACTAAGATGGAATTTAACATTCCCCATTAATAATGTCCCTGACAGTTCAACTTGATCTATATGAACAAAACAAGTCTCCAATACTAATAAATGTTCAAAGTGTAGGTTTTTTGGTGGAGAGTAAAGAAAAATATACACTGTATAGCATTAATTGCATATCTCTCAAGCATGAAATTCTGATATATTATGACTTCTAAAAAATATATGACAATAATATATTGCATACATTTCAGAGGAAAATTATGTCTTTACTTTGAAAATCTACTTTCTCTGACAAGCTGATGTAATCATTTTAGTGAAGGACGAGCACTGCAGAGAGAAAACCTGCAAGTATTTGAAGGTTAGAAATGATGAACAAAAGGCTGAGGGTTTACTTTGCATGCAAATAAGTAATTCATCACAAATCCATAAACCAATTAGTAATGAACTAATGATATTGCTTAACAACTGTATTTTTGATTAACATATAAATAATTTAGGTGAGCATTTCTTTGGACATGCCAGTTTCTGCTATTATTTACTAGTCTTGTCATAGCTGCTCTTAGATCACATGCTCCTTATAAAACATTTCCCAATCTATTGCAAGGACCAGTTTGTTTTAATGCGCTCAGTTAACACTGCTGGAGCTATTAACAAGCTTATTAGCATAATCCATTGTGATATATCATTGTATAAAAGTTCAGCTACACAACTGAATGGGACTGGGAAATGGCTTTGAAGATTTTATGATACAATAACTATCCATTTGATAAGCAATTAAAAAGATATTCTGAGACACTAAGAGTGAAGACAATGACAACAAGAGGAAAAGAGGAGGGGTTTGAGAGCAGAAGCTGCTGCCTGGTGTGGGAGCCATGTGAGTTGTCTGGCTCCTGCTCCTTAGCCGGAAATTGCACACTGCTGCTGGGCTCTAAAGCTCCAGTAACAAGTTGGGTCTGACTTTGTCCTTTTCAGCAAAGAAAAAAAGAACAAAGCAGTTTAAGGTTCAATATCTTCTACTATCTCACCCATGATCAATTTCTTGACCTCTCAAAAGAACATTTTAATAAATAGCTGAATGTTGTCTCTTTGCTACTCCTAAATTTCAAGTTCTTTTTCTTAGCTGTTTGAATTATCCTTAGTGAACTTCTGCAAAAAGAAACAGAATAAAGTTACTGAACACATTACCACATATTATTGTTTAAAACTCGCTCTGTATAATATGGCTGTATTGAGGTTTTAAAAATGAACATTCAATAAAAATGGTACTATCTCTTTTGTGAAAAAAGTAGCTTTTCAAGGTAGTGTTGCTTTCTCTGATATGCAATAGGTCTGATATGCTAGTACTTTGTTCTGCTCCATTCTAATTCTCCAGGGATTATTTGACCAAAATGTCTATTGTCCATCTAATAAGAAATATTCATGATATCATGCACCTAAGACAGAATTTTTTAATAGGTTATTTCAATATCTTTCAATATCTTACAGACATTATTTTTTTCTTCCTCCTGATAAGGAATGGAATGGAAAGCTGGTTTCTGAAGGCAGCATGATCTACTGTTTTACACAGAAAATGAAGATTGAGTATCCAATCTTACTATCAGTTTCTTACACCAATTTTTTAAGACTGGGTTTGCCTTCTTTAAAACTGCTATCAAAATATAAAGCTTTTCAGAGTTCTTTGGTATTTTTGCATGAAAAGCATTTACGACTTAAATGAAAGGTGCTACATGGAATGTGATATCTAAGGATATAAGTTTTAAATATTTTTTTTCTTAAAACCCAAATCAAGTTGCTTTAAGAGGGGGGCATTATATTTTTAACTGTTTGAAATTTTTTATATTTTTAAACAGTTGTAAAACAACAGAAAGCATACCCAGACCGAACCATTTCCTGCTTAATAATTCTCCCCACAAGCAGAGTTTTTGAAGATAGACCCATGAGAAGGAGTCCAGTATCCTTGGGAAAGCAGGTCAGAGAGATGTTCCCACCCACTGCAATCTTGTGACCAACCATATTTACAGGCTATCTCAGAATACGAAGACCTAAGTTTATTTTGGCCTTTTCTTTGAAGTCATCTTCCTGGGATGCATTTTGAAAGCTATTCTTGTGGTTGAAAGTCTAAATTTTGGGGAATGAAAATTTAGACCAGAAATTGGCATTCTTTTAGTAAAATGTGGCTATATTTCTGCTGTCTAAAGAATAAACACTATAAGAAAATGTTCTTGCTGTTCAGCTGTGATAATCAGGCACATTTCCTCAGAGAAAGGCAAAACTAATTGCGGTAGATGTAATAATGTTTTGCATTTAATGAATACAGAGAAGACTCAAGGAAAAAAGTACAACAGGTAATGCAACACTTTCCTTTCTGATGAGGGTGATCAAAGTTGGTGAAGTAAAGGAGAATTAGCTGAATCTTTTCCAAATTCTGGTTATTGATGGGTCCTGGGAAAGCTTCTTAGAGTAGTTCAGAGGTTGTTGAGGAAGACGTGCATTGTCTTGCATCACTTTTGCATCATCTGAGAATTAGGAAAGCACAATGGTGAACTGAAGCTTTGTCTGCTGAAGTCTGGCATCCTCTGAGCCTCCCTGAAACCCGAGGACTCAGGCCTTATATATCTCTTATTTGTTCGCCAAGAGATTGAATGATATATAGGGTGTCATCATTTTAAAGCGGATTCAGACTCAAAACTGTGGGTTTCATTTGAGTGCGATGTGAAGTATCACATACCTCTGGCCAAGGAAATGCAGCTCATTTAATAGATAAATTGAGATGAGAAAAATGGCACAATTTAAATATCAGCTATCAACAGGAACAGGGGAGGGGGAGAGATAGAGACAGAGAGAGGGAGAAGGAGCCCAGCTTCTTTTATTACAGCCTTAGTGCTTCAACAACAGGTAGCAGTATTACATATTCCCTTTCCACTTTAAAGCTTTGGTAATTTCCTTCCTCGTGTCGGGGCGATTTTATTCATTGTTTCCTTGCAGCAGTGATTGATGTTCTGAGCTGCTAATCTCTCTGAGTGATAACTATTTTCATGTAAGTCCATGAGTCTATGACACAGGCTGCTCGGCCAGGGCTACTGCTGACTACTTATTTTGTGCCTCATTTACATTTCAATCTTGGCCTCATGAATGTAAAACCTAGGCTGCAAATTAATAACAGGAAGAATATTAGACTGCTCCAGAGTGGGGGAACAATGCAAATCCACCAGAGCACAAGGCTTTACCATTGTGTTCCGGGAGGGACTCATTTCTTGGCCGGCAGTGAATGACATTACAGAGAATGGCATATCCAGAGTGACACAAATTTATTTCTGTCCCCAGCGCTCCAGTATATTTTCATAGAATCAGGGGGCTATTTGTCTAGGGACAATTTAGTTTCCATGAAAAATTTAAATGGTTTCTGTGGAGATAGTGGAGTGAAATTTAATTTGTTTCTCATTTACTACAGCAGGTATGAAAAGGAGAAAAATTGGATGTCTGATGGGCTGAAATTGGTGCTGTCCCTCCCCACTATCCCCAAAAGGCCTGTGGGCCTATATCATAGAGATTGAGCAAGACTACCTCATCCCTCCCCTTAGAGAATGGTAACCTTAAACCAACTTACAGAAAACCTTTGGGGAGGCTGCCAATCACCCTGAAAACAACATTTCCATCGATCCCCTGTCTGTGTGATTTATGGCTTCATTTTACGGTAATTGAGAATTAGTGAGAAGATTAGCAAGGCTCAACACTTCACCTTGATATGCACACTAAGCACCGTAATTTGTCACTAAGGGATGTCGGACACTTTTTTAGTTACACGGGGTTCCCATCTAATTGAATTTGGAGATAACATGGAAATTAATTTGACACAGGAAAATTTTGAATACAGCCATTTCCTCTATTGTAATGCACAATACTGGGCTGCATTCAGGGGCAGCTATATTGATCCTGATCACTTTCAATTGTGGCCAGCTGAAGGATGGAATACACTAAATCTTATTTAAGCTCATATGAAAGCAGTTCATCTGCAGCAATCTGTGGCAGATAAAGAATATTACCTTTCATTTTGTCTGACTGCATCAAGATGAAGTTTTGAAAATTTACTTCTTGCAGCAAATATACCAAATGTCTAAAGTCAACAGTTACAATTCAATTACAGACCTGCTCTTGTGGGCTGTTTACAGGGTAATTTGCTACTTAGGCAGCAAATGAAAATACTAACTATACTCTCTATGCATAGAGAAGTTACAGCACATGGAGAAGCCCCAAGGAAAGACAAAGAAAAAAGAATCCAAACTTCTCAGCAATTTAAAGTGCTGCACATTGGATTAGTCTTGTTATAGCCTGAGTGGTTTCATACACAATCATTTTTTGTTTGTTACTGAGCTGTTTTGTAGGAAGTTTATTTTATCTTGGAGGCGGACACAGAACAGACTCTTCATATCTGAGAGACGCTCTACCACAGGATTTACCTGCATTTATATTTCTGTATGATTCCAACTTTATTTCCTACAAACCCCTTTTATGTTGTACTTTATCCTTCAAATAAGGACTTCGGTTTCAACAAACTGCTTAGAGAGATTATTTTCAGAGAAAGGTGCTCCCTGCTGAGAATAGTGGAAGCAGATCTTGGCACTTTATGCCAGAGGGTGCGTGGCTGGGATATTTATGGACATTCTTTACCAGACCATCTGGCTTGTTTTGTTCATATCTGTTTTAGTGATAATTGGCCTGAGATGAGCTGTAATCAAAATATATTATTCATTACCTATTATTATTACATGATGGATTTTAATCTGATCATCATTACATTGCTGTTTGGAAAGACTTTGAAAGGTTTAATTGCAATAGTTTAAAGATGTTATTTATGCAGCCCTGTTCTGTAGCCATGGGAACACACTTGATTCTCTGAACATTGAGGACATTCCTCAGTGCACAGGCATCAAGAGATGGTACTTAATGGTCAGAGATATGTAGATGTGGTCAATAGGTCTAACCTGGAGCTCTCAAGATGTGGCCATACAACTTGGAAGAAATGCTATGCTGAAAGCATAGCAATGAAAAATGATGAATTCCATGGAATTACTGATGGCACATGACATTTGTTGTCAGCACTTTTACATCCCTTCAGAACTTCAGTCTTCTGTAGCTATGTTATTTGGTCTCAGGAGTTTATCTGCAGGTAGTCTTGCAAAGGAGATGATGAGTACCAGAACTGCAAGAGGTCAGATTGTTGAAGTTACCTTGTGATTTTTACTCATTTTATAGCTGAAAAAATTGTTTCTCAAACTAGCAATTTGATAAATCTTATTAACAATGTGCATACTGCATATGTAATTTTCTTAACATATTTTCATGGGGTTTTGCCAATGTAATATTAAAGGGTAATATTAAACAAGAAAGAAATATCACTACTATAATAAACTTAAAGGATTTGGATCATTTTAGCCAGGATTTGCTTTCATATTTGCATACCTTCTGGACTATATTAGAGACATAGATTTGTCCAATACAATGAAAAATATATTAACATAACAAAAACCTTAGTAATACAATAAAATATCCATATATGATTTTTGTCAAGTTATAGCATCTAAAAAAAATAACGTTTCTTCCTCTCTGAATAGCAAGCAGTAAGATATGATGTCATAGTTGTCTGTGTTTTTTTACTCTAGAATTTTTTTTTCACCGCCTGCAAGTGTACTCACTTAAAGGTCTGTCCATTCCAAGACAAATTAGAGAATTTGTATTATTAGGTCACAGTTCCACAGATGTTTGTGTCTTTCCTGTTTGGGGCTGAAAAGCTGTAGTCACTTTTTTTCTCTAACGGAGAGGAGAGGAGAGGAGAGGAGAGGAGAGGAGAGGAGAGGAGAGGAGAGGAGAGGAGAGGGAAAGGCAAAAAGAGGAAGAAACAGAGAGAAAAATAATAAGGAAGAGAAAGATAAAGCTAAAGTATGGAAGACTGAAAGAGTAAATGACTGAAAGAAAACAAGTATGAAAGAAAAGAAAGAAAGAAGATACCAAACCCATGGGGATGATTGCAGTTTTGCCCGGAGTTAAAAAATGTACTTGGTGACTGAAGTCATATCACCTTAGGCTTTGATCTTACTAGTTTTCAGAAAATAAAGGTTACATACAAGGGGACTCAAACTAATTTTACATATTTACTTTCAAAAAGGCTATCCTTAACACCTTCACCCTGTTTTTGCCCTAAGACTGCAACTGTTTCTGTATCAGACACACTTTGACCACTAACTTTCCTGTGCCTTGCCTGTTATAAATCTGTCTGTGGATCTTAACACCAGTGAACATTTTGGTTCTAAGCATCACCAAAGCAAAGGAAAGGGACATTTTTTGTCATTTAGCTGCCTAGAGAAATCTGACACAAGATTTAATCTTGAAATGTGACCATAGTTCATGCTTTTGAAATACAGCTTTTCAATGCAATTGCTTAGTGGCCAAAACCTTCTCAGGAAGTCGGATTTCTGATCCAATTTTTGCCTTTGCCTGAGGAAATTAAACTCCAAATCGTTCGCCCCATCATGAAAATGTATACTGGATGTTCTGTGTATGCGTACCTAAACATATTGAATGCATTTTCCAGGCAAGAGAGAGCAAACCTGAGTGTTTTTATCACCTAGACTGGAAATGAATCCACAGGCAAGGAGATAAGAGTTCACTTTTGTATGAAGTACTTTTGTTTTCTATAGCAGGTTCATTAGTTCTCCAAATAGGGTTTCCAATTTTACAGCAATTAAATAGTTTACATATATTTATCCAGATTCAGTATAGAATTTTAATGTGGTGATCATCTATTCTGTCTTGAAATCTTCCTCCCTAAAGGAAGGCTGCCTGTGGGAGATACATTTAAAGGCTTTAAAAAATTGTCTGCATAAAAGTGTTCTGCTTACTTTAGTAGGAATGATGCCATAAACACATGCCTTGCCATTGGAATGGAAGGTGATGAGCTTTGCTATGGTGATTAGCTCTCATATAATTCCTTGGAGTTGGGATGGCTGCTAAGAATGTGCTAAAAAGTGGTAGTGAGTGGCATAGACAGTCCCCTTATCTGACCAGTTTAAAGTTATATTTTAATCTTGGCCAGTGCCACCAAGAAACTTAGAGATAAGGAGAAATTCTTTAATTTAAGAGATAATTTAATGAAACCTCTTGGAAGCAGCAGAGCACAGGGACATAACAGCTAATGCTGACAGTCATGCTGATGAGATGTGGACAAGAGGGAAAACTTTTAAACTAAACGAGGAGCAATTTAGATGAAATACTAGAAAAAAATTCTTAGAGGTAACTGAGGCACAGGAACAGGTTGTCCAGAGAAGTGGTGGATGCCCCATCCCTGGAAGTTTTCAAGGTCAGCCTGGATGGGACCCTGAGCAACCTGATCTAATGAATGACTTCCCTGCTTATGGCAAGGGAGTTTGACTTAGATGACCTTTAATGTCCAATCAAAGCTTTTCTATGATTCTATGATTCCTTCTCAGCCAGTATTTCTTAACTACTGCGTGCCGATACAGCATTTTGCTGTAGTCTAGTTGAGGAGTGCCATGGCTCTTGTGTTGCCTGTTCTCCAGATGAGGTGCAGTTCAGATGAATTATTATGAGCACTCTGATTTGAAAGCCTGATTCTGTGTTTGTACTTTTCTTGTTTCTATTTTCTCAGCATCACCCAATGGCTTCTGGAGTATGAGATAAGATGAGCTCTCTTGTTCAGGCTCTCGGCTTTCCAGGTGACTGTTTTGTGACTATTTGTAATGAAGGAAATGTAGATCTAGATATCATGCCTAATGATTTATTATCCTGTAAGATGTTTTGAAGCTCACCCCAAGCTTCTAGTGTAACATTTAAGTATGAATTCTGTACTATTTTGGGGTTGAATTCAACCCACATGTAGCTGGGCAAAATTCTTTTTGCTTCTATCAACATTTTTGAATTGCTGAAGGGCCCACAATTTTTTCAAGAGTCTTGGCTAATTGTCAGTGTTTCATCTCTGCCATTAATGAACAGCCATAAGGGATTAAAATGAAATAAGGAACCACAACCTTGTCTGATATTAATCCAAATCTAGAATAAAGTGACTCATGCTTCTTCGATGTTCCTCTGTTCTTTAGGGTTTTGATTACTCAAACTAAAATGGAAGAGATCATATATGTGTTCTAATGAAAGATGAGGAAGATGCTGGTGGAACTGGAAATCTAATAGCCATATTGGTCTTCCAATGACAAGTTCAACTGAATGCAATAAGGCAGTTGTCTCCACTCCCCTTGTTCAATAATGGTCCTTCATAAGTTGTGTGTTCTGATAACATCTTCAGGTTTGCAAATGCTCTTTTCTTTACTAACTATCCTGATTTTTTTCAAGTTTGGACACTGCATTTCAACATCATTTAATGCCCCTGTTTGCTGGGTGACTTTTAATATTATCTGAGAGAAAATAGGAGAGCAGAACCACCTGGGCCATCCCTTGCCAATGCAAATTGTTCAGAATTCAAAGACTGTAACTAAGTTGTGCTTTTCCTTTACATGTGAAGAAATTTCCTGTTATTAAAAATTAATCTGCAACACTAAACTAAAGAATGACAATCTGTTGGTCAGAATGAAAGAACAAAAGGTGCAGAAGCAGTAGGAAGTAACGATAATTAGAAAAAAGAAAAACTAACTTAGCAAGCCTCAGAGCTACAGCAGAGCTAATGCAAAAAAGTGCTTTAAACAGAAGAAATTTGCATAAGATGTTCCTTTAATGTAATTATGAAATGGGATATTGTTTATCATCACTACTAGGGCTTTACCTATGTGGACTAAAAATGTATGGAAGGGCTGTAGTTCTATAATTACTGCACTGCCCAGGAGCAAGCACTTCTAGGACAGACATTGGTTGGAAAGTAAAAATTATCTATTATACTTGAGACATTTTGGTTTCCATCAGTTTCATTCCATTTCACTAGATGAGACTTCCATGGCTGTCTCAGGCTCCAGCATTGTAAAGATAAAAGTCAGATCTGGCCTCCCACATACATCTTATTTCCCACAGGGAACAAACTGGAGATTCTCAGCCACCCTGGGCAGCAGGAAAGCTGTGATTCTTCAAGAAACCTGCTCTAAAGTGTTTCCTGTCCTTCCCTCCCATGGCTATCGTGCCACTTGCCAGAGAAGCTGGATATTGCTTCTCCATTAAGGGAAGGGAGCAGTAGGAAGGGAACATTCTGAGTGGTCTCTGTCTGCCTTTCCCTGCTCTTCCACTTTCTGCTGTAGACAATCTGGATCAGTTATCTCTCTGCTTTACTTGTGAGCCAAAGCTAAAAAGGGGACTTGTTCCCCTTTCGAGGATTTCTCAGATCAATGAATGAGATACTTCAAGCAAAAGCTCAAGTTTTTTCAACGCTTTGGATGAAAACAAGAATTAACTTGAAATCCTGTAAATAACAAATGTTTTTCTATAGGTCTAAGATGATGCAAACTTGCAGAATGACTCAAGTCTATAAACCAACAAACTTTTATCCTTCATGAGCTGGCTTTCAATGCTCCTCAGGTTCAAGCAGATGCTGATGCTTTGTTTCCTTGTGCTCTGCACCCTGAGTTTCTCAGGGACTAAGAAGCAACCCTGTGCTTGATGGGAGCAGTCAGAGGGGGATGGGGTTGAGCAGCAGGAGAAAGTGTAACTGAGAGACTGATAGAGACATCCTGACAGCTGGAATGGGTCATCAATAGATCCATCATGCCAGTAATTTGCAACAAATTTAACATACATCACTTTAGTCAGGCCGCGCTGTATCTGTCTTGTCACAGCATCAGAGTGGATAACACTTAAATCGGGTGTCACCGTTGACCTCTCTGACCCTGGAATTGACACTGCTGTTTGAGCTTGGCCTGGCTGGCAGCAGATGTAGGGAAGATTAGTACAAAAGGTGGGGGTGTACTAAAGGAGGACAGAGCATAACAATACAGCTTAACCAGGCAACCAAATGGTGTCTCTAGATTTTCTCTCAGTCCTGCTTTGCTTGATGAAGTGTTGGCATTTGTTTAGACCTTCTTCCAGCATTCTTTAGTCACATTAACTGTGTATATATTTTTCATTCTGACTGATTCTATATTCATACGTGAATATACATATGCAATAAAATTTGTAGACTGCCAGGTGACCAGCATGGAGACTGAAACCTGTAATGGAGACTAATGAAATAGAACACAACAGTAAAACTATTCCCATCTTCTGTGTTTGAAACATGAGACCCAGCCTGAGACATGAATGGATGCTTTGATTCTGTTGCCACTTTCAGCACCTCAATGCAGATCTAGCCCTCTAGGAAATGACACAGCTACACAAAAAGGTATGTCTCAGGTAGAGAGCAGGAGAGACCAAGACCCTCATCAAATCCCAGAATCCTGTGATGGCTTGGGACATGTTGAAAAACCTCCTGGATTATACCATGGAGAATGAAGAGCCTCCCAGCAAACACAGCCAGTCCTGGAATTTGGGGGAACATTCTCCTGATGTCAAATCTAAAGACTGATTAAACTCAGAACTTAAGAGCAAGGCTCACCAACCAGAAAACAACATATTTTCATTCATCCAAGAGAAGCTGTTCTGCCCATTTTCAATCTTAATGAATACCTTCCATAGACTTCTATAGTTGTTTCTACAGACTAGCATGGAAATGACTACAAACGTGTTAATTCTCCCTGGTGCTAGAAACGAGACACCCTCCACAGCCAGATGGAGTCCACTGAGTCTGTTCAGCTTTTACTTTTGAATCAGCACATGATAGAATTACACGATTTGTTTGCTCACCCGAAAATGACTTCAGAGACATTCACCACAAGCGTGTGACTGGATGCTGGGTGGGCTTTTTCCCTGCAGTCATTCAGCCTTCTAAACAAATATGTGGTTATGGGCTAAATTCAGGTTTTTTTCTTGAGGCATTGTTCTTAAGTGGGTGACTTTTAATTAATGCATTTTGAATATAACAAGTTGTCTTTCAGCAAGTAATTGGAATTTACAAAATTAATGTGTATATGACTCGTATAATAGTCTGTCCTTTTTTTTTTCTCACAGTCTGCTTGATGTTTGATATCTTAGTTGAACTGATTTATCACATCATTAAATATCCCTCATCTTGAAGAACAAGAAGCTCTTTGGTTATCCTGTATGTCCTATAATGTTCATATCTAATGACTGTTTGAAGGTGGAAATATAACAAGTGACAGAAGTAATAAGAAAATTATAAAAGTTTAGAAAAAATAATGCTTTATACAATGGAATTTTTTTTTTTTTTTTTTTGCATTATTGCTTCTTTTAGAAAAGACTGGTAGTAAAGCAGGAGATATTTTTCCAGTTAGTCATCTGGAATGTTAATCACATTCTACTTGTCTTTATTGCTCTCTGAAGGGGAAGCTGACACCCCAGACACCCACTGACATCACTGTGAGCACTTCCCCTGCGCTTCTCAGGAGTAGGACTGGCTTCCAAGGATCTGAGTTAGGCTGTCTTGTTTACAGCAAGGGCTACTGAGGGCAGATTATAACATTTTATCTTTAGAAGGAATCATGTGTCAAAATTACTCATGTAGTCTTTCTATAATTACCAACTGAATTGATGTACCGTGTGTTTGAATTTCTGTGTAGCCTGGACAGAGAAAGACAAATTACATTTTCCTCAGGGTTCCTGGGATTTGACAGATGCACAAAAGTGAATTTACCCCAGGAAGGTGAAGATCTCTGCCCCATTGCCCAACAGTTCTATGGTGCGCTGTGAAGATGTGTCTCAGAGGAGCTGGGGTCACACAAATGTGAGCATGAGGCAAAAGTAAGTTCACATACAGTTCATACCCATGCGTGGATAAGCCCCCATGGGCTTAGCCACAATGGGGAGTCAACTAGACTTTTTTAAAAAAAATTATAGTGATCTATTTGCATTCCACTTGGAACAGTTTCTTCCCGCATTATTTTTGATGTGAAAGGAGGGAGGAAAAGAATGTGTTTGACAAAGAACCTATGAGGTGTATGTTTGGTGGTTTTGGGATTTGCTCGTGGATCCAGCAAAGAGTCATACAGTGGATCTGAAGGACAATTTGAAACTTTCTCTGGACTCTAGGCAGCCCTTGGGAGTGTATAACAGCTATTCAGGATAGGAGTTAAGAGGCAGATAGCACAGGTGCTAACTGTTTGGTCCCCTTGGTGCCATCAGCTGCAGTAACTGGCCTAACTTACCTGTGTGAGCTCTGTTGCTCTTTAGTGAATTTTTTCTGACCATCACCATATTTCTATTACTGGGGGAAGATATCTGTTAAATTAGCCGTGAATACTCATGTTTGGAATATATGAGCACGCAGATTTCTTTTTTCTCCAAGGGGCACCAATCTTAGACCTAAACATTTAAAATTCAGGTATAGGATTACAGCCAGAGTACCTTATGAAAATTTTGGGTTTAATTTACTTTATGGTGCCATTTTTCCTTTTGGTCTAGTGTCATTTACTGGATAAAATTTCATGTAACAGGTTATGAGTTCTTCTCAAAGATGAACCTCTGCACCACTAGGCTTTCTGGCTATTGTGCACAGTGGCAAGATGAAAATGACAGTATGAAACATTTTCATTCTAATTCCCATAACATACTCATATGATATTACATCAAGGAAACTATTCACTTTTGGGGGGAATATGTGTGTGGCTGTGATTGTTTTCAAATGTGTTATTTAATAGAAAGTTGTTAAAATAAATGATCCAATTCAGGTGGTAGATCTACTCTTCTGGCCTAATGTGGAGACTTCTGACCTGATGTAGAAGAGAGCACTAAGATATTAATAGCATCATAGAATCAAGCCTTTCACTAGATCAGGTAGCTCAAAGCCCCATCAAATCTGGCATTTAACACTTTCAGCGATGGGACACCCACAGTCTCTCTGGGAAACCTTTTCCAATGCCTCAACACCTTCATGGTAAAGAATTTTTCTTTTATATCTAGTCTAAACCTACCCTCTCTCAGCTCAATATCCCTTGTATCAAGACATGCCTTTGTAAAAGCCCCTCTCCATCTTTTATGCAAGCCACCTTTAGGTACTAGAAGGCTGCTATGTTGTCTCTCCAGAGCCTTCTCTTCTCCAGTCTGCAGAACTCCAACTTTCTCAGCCTGTCTTCACAGCAGAGGTGTTCCAGCCATCTGATCATCTCTGCGACACTCCTGGGCTAACCCCAACAGGTCTGCCACATTGTTTGGTTTGGTAGGTGTTAATACCCGCATTCCTTACTGTTTTCACAGGAAATTAAACTGAAAAATTACAAAGGGGAATGATACTGAACCTTTGCTTGGAGAACCATGCAACTGAGACTACACCTCATTCCATTCTCAAAATAGTTTACAGATAATTTTTTGGCTCTGAATTGGAGTGATCCCATGAGGTAATTGCATCCTTTATTTCCACACTTTAAAAAACTAAAGAGCTTGGGACTATATCCCAGTCTCTTCCTTTTCCTTCTCCCTTACTAAAACAGAGCCACAGCCCTC
This sequence comes from Cettia cetti, assembly GCA_013401135.1. Taxonomy (NCBI): domain Eukaryota; kingdom Metazoa; phylum Chordata; class Aves; order Passeriformes; family Sylviidae; genus Cettia; species Cettia cetti. The sequence continues at coordinate 241 of VZUI01035732.1, read as the reverse complement.
TTCCAGTTAGAAATCTGAGATTTTTAGCAGAAGTACTTGACAGAAAAGGAAGCCAGCTTCACTTTCTCAAATGCATTTTGTGGTAATGCCATATGCATACCTGTAAGGGAGATAGTTCATGTGGAGAAGCACTTTTCCTCTGTAACCTGGTACTCCAGAATTTCTCCTTCTCCTTCTCCTTCTCCTTCTCCTTCTCCTTCTCCTTCTCCTTCTCCTTCTCCTTCTCCTTCTCCTTCTCCTT
>VZUI01035721.1:0-70117 GCA_013401135.1 Cettia cetti | reverse complement strand
CCCCGACCTGCTGTGTGCCCCGACCTGCTGTGTGCCCCGACCTGCTCTGTGCCCCGACCTGCTCAGTGCTCTGGGCCTGCTCTGTGCCCCGACCTGCTCTGTGCCCCAACCTGCTCTGTGCCCCGACCTGCTGTGTGCCCTGGGCCTGCTCTGGGCCCCGACCTGCTCTGTGCTCTGACCTGTTCTGTGTCCCGACCTGCTCTGTGCCCCGACCTGCTCTGTGCCCTGGGCCTGCTGTGTGCCCCGGGTTGCAGCAGCCTCCAGCAGGCGGAAGGGAGGCCATGGCTGCGAACATCCAGCCAAGCCTAAAGTCTGCCCAGCTGCTGGCTTGGGCTGGAGCAGGTGTCCGCTGACCTCCGGGAGCCACTCTGGGGCATGGAATACCTTGAGAATAACTCTCAGAGATGAAAATATGACTGAAAATATGGCTGAAAATGAGCTTTAAAGTTGTTAAGTTTTCCACTCTCATGTTACACTAAACTTTGACTTTGGAGATAATCACATCATTTATGTATTTACAGTTAAATATGTGTTCAAATGTTTTGTTATGTCAAGCCCTCACTTGCTTGAAACTGCAGGTAATACTTGAAAGGATTTTAAAACTTTTCAAGAGGTTTCAGCTTTCATGTTTCTTGATGGTCTACAAAGATGACACACAGTGAACTGGACTGACTTAGACAGGAATAGTCTGGTATATCAATATGCTGTCCTAGATTTGCAATGCTTTCTATGAAGACAGGAACACAAACAGATCATCAATTATCACATTTGGGAAGCTCAAGACCATTTCTGCAAGGCTGCACAACTATATTTAAATCTCAGACTTTGTATTTATAAGGTTCTTCTTCTTTCATAATAGTGATACTAATATGATGGCAAGGAAAAGGAAGTTTTTTTGCCTCTGCCTTTTATTGTGTCTGCTTCAGTTTTAAAAGTGACAGTCTATTCTACCATCCATTTCATAGAAGTATAAAAGTAAAGAATACTACATGGCTAATATGGGAATATCAGTGTGGATATTTATAGTTTAGTTATAGTTATATAATCACCCAAATATTTTAGATTTTATAATGTGTTACATTTTGATTATCTTGAAGATCACTGAACACAGATTCAGAATGAATAAAATTTCAATTCTTATACAAATACAATGACTTTAATCAGAGCTTTTAAAGCTAAAACAAAGACCAAAACCAGCCAACCAACTGACCAACCTCTCCCAACTTCCCATCTCTTTTAAATGGGGTTATAATTTTTTTCCTGGAAAAATTGAAATGCTACACAACCCATGATTTTTTACTGGGGTTTTTCCATGTAAATTTCTAGCTAGCATTTAACTATCCACTGTCTTGCATAGCATGAAATACCATACAAGTCCTAGACCTAGTATTCATCATCCACTCAGGGCACAGTAGGAAAAATTCTATGTAGTATTTTCTAACATAGAGCAGTTTCTATACAGACATCTAGTTTGCTAGGTTGAAATCAATGAAGTTGTCAAAGAAAGGAAAATGGTAAAAGTACTTTTCACCATCAAAATGATTCCAGCTATTGAGTCAAATTAGCTCTGTCTAGGCAAATAAATTGAGTGATCAAGGAAAAACTGACTTCATTTATTAAAAATTCCAGCTAAAGATCTTGGGGGGGAGGAATGAAAAGAAGTATTTTTTTAGTTAATAAGTGAAAGAAGAAAGTTCTCTTTGAGCCATTGAAAGTGGTCTGGTTTATATGCTCTTATTAAACAGCTCCTATTTCCTCTCTTCATGACAGACTGTGGACCAGAAGACCACCTGATCCAAATCTGCAGAGCATTTCTTTTATTCTTAACTAGGAAGTGATGATAGGTCAAGCTAATGCCATTGTTTGTTAAAGAGTTTTTATTCCTTATCTGCAGTTAAGAAATTTTATTTTATTGTTTTTTTTTAAAGTTTTTTTTCTCTTGATGCAAGAGTAATTTTACACAAGTCTTTTGTTAATTGAATTTTGAAGTTAATGAAAGACAAAAGATACCTTTCCTTCATCAAAAAAGGTGATTTGCCTATCCCTTATGTATTGTATTTTATTGTGTATGAAGTATACAGAACCATAAGCACCTTCACACAGAGTCATGTAAGTGCATAAAGATGTAAGCAGAGCTCTGTGTGAGAAGAATGAGAAAAGAGTGAACAAATGAATCCTAGAAATGAAAACACAAACTAATATTTTTGAAGTGTTTCATAGTCCCACCCAGAGGCAAAGACTATTCTAGAAAAATGAGCCCATTAGCTGCAATCTGTCTATAGCTTAGGAATAGTGTATACCATTTGTGACTTTTTAGAGATAATTTCCAATGGACAACATACAGGAAAAGAATGTTCAAACTCATTTCTATTATTATTATCTTTTTTTTTTTTTTCCATAGGGAATCTAAGATTTCTTCTGGTGAAAAGATGAAGATAGGAGGTGGAGATGATGTTGCCTGGTTGCAGATAAGTGAACCCACTGAAAAGGATAAGGGGAACTACACCTTTGAAATCTTTGGTGGCAAGGAATCCTACAAACGCACACTGGATCTGTCTGGGCAAGGTATATTTATAAGATCAGATTTGTATTGTGCCTGTTCATAGATTATGCAGATTTTACTAGAAATAGAGGAATTACAGTAAAAATAAATAGTCTTTGATCAGAACAGGTTGTAGTTAAGTTTTATAACTGTTATTGTCTTTTTAGTCTTGTATCTGTTTTCAGCACCAGCTGCATTAGTTTTCAGGGGTCTGGATTCTCATTGTGCTACTGTGTGACCCTGCATGGCATTTAAAAAAGCTGTAACATGGATAAGTGTTGAAATGTTTATTCTGCAAGTTATATTCATGGAAAATAACCCTCTCAATTGTTTTGTTACAGCTTTTGATGATGCGTATGCAGAGTTCCAGCGACTCAAGTAAGTGCTGCATCTTTTATATTTTAATGCCTTAAAACTAGTGTCTTTGATTACAAAAATATTTTATTATTAATTTCATCAATAACATTACATCTTTATCTTTTTTTCTCAACAACTTTAGGGCAGCTGCTTTTGCTGAGAAGAGTAAGTTTATTTTACATTTTATCATAAGTGTTTTACAATGTGATTTAGTGTTCTTTTTAAAGCATCCATCATGATATGCTGCCATAACTTACTGAGTTCTGTGGCTATAAAATCCTCTGTTAGCTCAAAATATTGCAATAACAATAGTAATTTGTGGGTTTAGTTGTCTTTAATTGCAATGGAAACCCACTAAACACTTCACATATTTTGCAAGCCTTCACTGTATCTTCTTGTGTCCACAGAGATTTGGTGAAATGTGAATTCTGTCATACAAGGAGGTGTTAATTCTGAAAGCTGCTGAGAATACTGAATATTGGGATCTATCTATTGAGTAAAAAAATTTGCCTGCTGCTGCCTGTTCTGCACTGCTTTCAGAGACCCAGACTGTGGGGAAGCTCATTAGAGTTGGGGACTGTAGGAGTACTAGAAATTATATCAATTCCCTGGTGATGACATGATGCTTCTACCCACAAAGACAGTGGCAGTACAAATTTTCCTTAGATTTTAGATATCACCAAGTTGCTAAAAGTGCCTCCTTACTTTGCTCTGGGCCTAAAACATAAACTGTCAAGCTCAGCAGTACCTTCAAGGTTGTTATGTGTATCAGTTTTGAATGTTGTGGCACAATCTCTGCCAGAAAACTCTAAAGGGACTATATAACACATTAAACCCCTCCTTAAATATCACCAAAAATGTTTTTTTTTTTAAGATTAAAAAAAAGGCAAAAAAAGCTGAGAGTCATAACACCAAAATCATTAGGAAATAAGTAATTTTGATATCTAAACTTCACACAGTCACCATATTTTTCTTTAACTCCTAGATCGTGGTAAAGTCATTGGTGGTTTGCCTGATGTTGTTACTATAATGGATGGGAAGGTAAGGACAGCTTTTGTCATGCTAAGCATTGAGATATTTACTTTGATGTCAAAAGGTGAGGGAATGCAAATGGTTTCATAGAAACTGAAATCAGAAGAATAATTTTATTTTTAGTTCAAATCTATAATTTCTTAAGTAGAAGAGACCCAAATTATCTAAAATGACTGGAATATCTGCTAAGTTTTTACTATGAACTTATTAAGACTTGATCAATTATTATGATTTAATATAGTTTCTCTTAAATGATGAACTTTTGAAAGCAATAGTAATTAAATGTTGCACGTTACAAAAAAGAGAGAAAGAATAAAACTCATACTATTAGACACAAGGATATTTTCCCAGTTTTATTTTTGGGGTTTGCATCATCATTCCTTTAAATATTTTATAATAAGTCTAGTATTTATATGCTATTAATTAACTTTGCCTCCTTCACAATACTGCTTCAGGAATACTCACAGACTTACCTTGCCACTAGATTGTACCGTTAGTATGTAAATCTTCCTTCAACATTCTGACTTTGGATGCATGAATTGCGCAAGACCACTTCTATTTGTGCAGAATATGGTGTTTTTGTTCACTGAATTTTTTTTCCTGTTTTATTTTCTCTCTGAGTTATATCACACCTATTCATTGTCAATCGAGAAGAACATTCCTCAAAAATATGCATGTGTGGACACAGATGGACTTTCTCAGCTCCCTCTAGATCAAGATTTGGTGAAATCTAAAAGGGAATGTGGAGGGAATATAAGGAAGCATTCTGGTAGAAATCATCAGTTTGGGGTTGTTAACAGTAGGGTTTTCTCTTTGTTTTATTTTTTTCATTTTTTCTTTTTCCTTTTTCTTTCCTAACACAATGCTGCGTATGTTAAATTCTTAAGGTGGCTTAGTTATCTAGGGCCAAAGTGAGTTTTCAGCAAAGGTAAACAAAGGACGGACTAGCCAATGCAGCTTCTCAGATGTTTCTTTCATTTTTTTTCTGTGATCACTGTACTTAAATGTACATCATGAAATTTACATACACACGCTTAGAGGGTGGTCAAAATGGGGTTCAGCAGTACATCTATAAAAATTTGGAAGAATGCTCATGAAATTTTTACAACTCCTTAAATCTCAGTTAAGCTGTTGAAAAATACCTAAGCTGCCAGGATGGTCCATTACATAATGTCAGCTATTTTCTGAATATGCTTCACATGCATGTAACACATAGCCAGGTTGGACAGGACTGTGAGCAACCCTGTCTAGTGGAAGGTGTCACTACCTGTGGAAGATGTCCCTCCCCATGGCAGGGGGATGGCAAGCAGATGACCCAAACCATTCTATGATTTTAAGAGCACTTTACCAATATTTATGTATTATTTATTCTTCATAAAATATTTCCACTTTACCAGTCAGCTGTACCTGGAATCAATGTCCAGTGATTCATGCTGTGTATTCTATTTTTAAGTGATTTTTTTTTTAATCATCTCAAGCAATAACCTCAGGAGGCCTTGGTCAGAAAAGATTTGCTCAGATCTCCTCCCTGCTGTCTACAGGGAAGCTTCAAGGATGTTTTAAAAACTATCATTGCCTGAACCTCATGTCAGACTAATGGGTTGTCAGGAGTCTCCTGCAGGCAGGACTGCAATGACAGTCCAACTTACCATCTTCAGACACTGTAACCCTGGGGCTATTACTGTATCACAGTTCCTGGTGAGATGGTAGAAAGTCTGAATCAAGGGAAAAAGAAATATTAGGGACTCTACTTTTCAGTCTTCAAGAAGATGATACCATGTCTTAGTTTAATTAGCTAAGAATAAAAAAAAATGCCTAAAAACAATACAGTGAATATTCTGGTTAAACAAATCTTACTGATCTCAAAATTACTTCTGTTTTTCTCCCTCAGACACTGAATCTGACCTGTACTGTATTTGGAAATCCTGACCCTGAAGTGGTTTGGTTCAAGAATGACAAGGCCTTTGAAACTGATGAGCACTATGCATTTTCACTGGAACAAGGGAAATACGCCAGTTTAACCATCAAGGGGGTGACTTCAGAAGATTCAGGCAAATATAGCATCCATGTCAAGAACAAGTATGGTGGGGAAACAGTGGATGTCACTGTAAGTGTGTACAGACATGGTGAAAAAATGCCTGAAATTAAGCCTGGCCAGCTTGCTAAACCCAGGCCAATACCACCATCAGAAGAAGTCCTCAAACCTGAGGACAAGTGAAGATCCTGTTACAAGTGAAACTTCACACTATGTTTGACAAATGGAATAGAATACATGAGCTGTATTTGAGCTATAGCCACACAAAATTAATTGGTAACGTCCAAAGGGAAACTAAGTTTTAAAGTTTGCTTAGGGAGATAGCTGTGCTGTGGTGCTGTACACATCTGCAACAATCTCATTTTGAATGCATATAATAGAGTAGAACTTGCAAATAGTGAAAAGCCAAATTCCTGTGAGAGGTGCCCATATTCAATGGCAAGTTTCAAAACCCCACAAACCTACTGTAAACTTTCATTTTCCCAGTTCTCAATTCTCTGCAAAATAACCCAAAGTCCAAGCAATCCAACTAGCCTCTGAGAATAAACATCCCATCATTAAAAGTAATGAACTGCATTTACATAGACATTCAGAGATGACCCTTTTGGCTTTGAAGCCCTTGGTTTAGTGAACAGTCTTGCTTTACTAGTGATACTCTTGTTCCATCAATAGGGTGACTTTAGTAGACTTCTACAAATGTTCACTCTTTATTCACTGAATCATAGATCACTTGGTTGTATTTTGTTTTTTCAGGTTTGTGCTAATAAAACTTTAAAAGTCACCTTTGCTACTCACTGCTCCAAATCACGCCTAACTAGTTCTATTTACTCTTCTTCATTGTTTAATTATTGCTTATTGCACAATTTCACAGCTGGTAGCATGCAGACTATCGACTTTCAATAAAGAATGCAAATTATGGTTAATCACAGTCACTGGGTGGCACTTGCAACATTAATTTTACTTTTTACAATACAGGTCAAACTTAAACTGGCACCAGAAAAATATGTATACAATTCAGTCACTTAAGATAATTATGCCTTTGATTCTCCTCTCAGTGAAAAGAACAAGGGAACTCTTCCATGGGTGAAGTGATGTTCATCTAGGCAAAAATTTCAATACATTCTTATTGTGAAACACAAATAGGATGGGCATCAGTTGCTCACATATCTCTCATACAATACATAATGGAGTATTTGCATAATGGTAATTTTGTATCAGGTTCCCTGTTCAATAGAAAACCACCTATGTAGCTAGAAGAACTTTTCTCCTTGCTAAGCAGATTCCAGCAGAATTCTAATGGTAAGCAACACTCGTGATATATGAGTGATTGAAGGCAGCCCTCCTCTCTTGTGACTTCTTCCAGTCTCTAGGATAAATGAGATACAAATGAGATGAAAGGGGCCACTGTGGGAGAAGGGAGCTTGGATAAAGGGTCACGTGAAGAAATGGCGCTGCAAAATCTTCACCGGAGAAACTGGATGAAAGAGTTTAGCACAAGTATACAGACTATAAATTTTTTATTTGGGGTCACTGCTGAAAGCTGATGATAAGTCTTTCACTCTGAGTTTCAGCTGCTGAACTTAAGTGTGGGAAATACAGAAACAATTGTTCTGACTTTTCCCCCCTGCATCAGACAAGCTGAAGAAAACTCAGGAAAATGGACAGTTTTGGAACAAATTTAATTTCAGGGTTTCCTTTTTTTTTTTTTCCTCAAATTTCATTTCAGTGACATAAAAGTTTCATTATTTTGTCTGGAACCCATTTCACTCAAACCACAATGTTTTGTTGTTTTGGAGAAAGATGAAACACAGATGAAAAGAGAAACCAACTTACAATCTGTCAGATGCAGTGGGTTGGAGAGCACATCTGGGAGACAGAAGAGCAGCAACCCTCTCCCTCCTCCTTCCCATCCATGGAGATTTGAACCAGTATCTCTGACTATCAAGGGTAGTGCACTGATGCTGACTTCGGGTTGTATTTGGAAGTGCTGCTTATATATATATAAACACTATTTTTTTTTTCTTTTAATTTTTTTTTTTACTTCATCTGGCTGGATAAACAGACTGAAAAAGAGAGTAGACCTAGGCATCCTGTCTCTCACATGAGCTTGTTAAATGCTAGATTTGAGAGGTTCTCTACTTGTATTTTATCCTAATTTTCAGTAGTCAAAGAGGGATCGAGGGTATGGTAGTATAAACTAGTTGGGAACCTGATGGCTTGAGCAAGTAATGATGAGGACAGATTCACTGTAGTTTAAAATTCTCCAAAGACTGCAAACCTCCTTTGCAACTCATTGATATCTGTAAGTAGTCATGATAAAAAACAACAGACCAGTTCTGGAAAGGAAATAACTTTTGATCACACTTTATAAGAAGATGCTATGATTTTAAATAAAAATCTTCTTGAAAGATTTTTGTAGCCAGAGCAAATGAACAGTGAGTTTATAGTTAAGTAGAGTATAAACATCCAGGAATTATACTGAATGGTGATGAAAAATACTTTTTTTGCAGTGAAAACTTGTGGCTAGGTATCCATGTTCTGCATCTGGTCATTGATTGAAAATGTCCAAGAGGTTTAAAGACTGAAGAATATGGTACTAACATGAACTAGTTTAGCTAGGAGGTTTTAGGACACAAAGAAAAGTAAGTATTTACCATCTGAGTATTTGTCAAAATAAGAAAATATATTTTCATAGGAATCCATCATCACAAGAACTTCAGCAAGTCTCAACAAAATAAACAATATTTTCTTCTTTTCTATTCTAATTTCTTATTAAAGGTCTTTAAGGTTTTCAAAATCTTATTATGGCAGGCTTGCAGAACATGAGAGTCAGTCTCCGTAGCATACAAAGTGAGTATCAGCAGGAATTTAATATTGTTCTTATCTCCTTCTACAGTACACAGGTTAATTTTAGCTGACACTATCAAATTATTGCATGTTATGTCAGCTTTTCAGAGGTATCCTTGGGCACAGGAGACAAGGTTAGTCTCATTCCTGCCGTACCTTTTGCTGGCCTTCTTAGTTAAGGAAGTTTCACTTATTTCCTTCCAGGCAAACAGAAATAATTTATTATGACAGCTAATCCTCTGCTGAAGTACAGAAATTATCATTCACAGGAACATTGTATTCTAAAGGCTAAGGACTTCCTAGAAACTCTTTCACATATTTCAGTGTTGTGTACATTTGGTTCCTTTGTACACATTTAAAAATCTTGTTATCAGTGCTAGGAAATGAATTGGTTCAACTCTGTTTAAAAGGGACTATCTTTTCAGAGTCAATGTGCACCTAGTTGCCTGGAGGGGCAATACAATCAAATGGATATCAGAGGGACAAAAATGATGCCCTGGTAATCTCTTCAGATGGAATACATGGTGAGGCATATTAGCATTTGCACACACCCTCCAGAGACCTGGTGTTAACACTAGTTTAATTAATAAACATTTGAAGGGGCAAAACAAGAATGTAAGATTTGCTTGAGAAGGTCTGATGCCAAATTAACCTATTCACATTGAGGTCAAGGGAGATGGACTCATTTACACTGCATGTGAATCTATTATTTTTACAAAGCCAGGAGCCCATTACAGTGAATTAGCGATTTCTGTTACCTTTAAGAAGAAATGTTTCTATTAGAATGATTTTCTGTCACACTGGTGAGTTTTGTGTTGTCTGAGTTTCGTGTTGTGCTTTTCTGGGCAATGCTAGCGTGAAATGGAGCATCACTGCCTTGTCACGGGAGGCAGATAAGATGTCAGCCAGTTGTGCTGATGGGCCAAAGTCGTAGCTGTGCCTGTCATGTTGGCATTCTGCTGCAAGGCTGGCAAGGCTGCCTTTTCTCCAAGCACCTGCTTACTTTGAGGCTGCTTTGATATGTTGCTGTTTATTTGCTGGAAAACAAGTTCTATGAAAATTCCTCCTAAGGCAAATTTACAGGTGCTTTTTATGAGGAAAAAGATTTTTTTTTTTTATGACAGTGTTTGCCTCTAGTATAAATCTTGCTCCAGCCCATAAGGCTCACTTGCATCCCACAGCTCAAAAACTTGTACACACTTCATTAACCTGCTCTTGTATGGAGACAGAGGTTCAGTGATAATAGCACCTTAAGTGATGTTAAGGTGCAGACAATTTTTAAAGGCATCTTTGGAATATAATAAAGTACTTTATTTTCTTTTTTGTAAATCTAAGAATAAAACCTCTAGATGGCAGCAGAAGAACAAGATAGAAATAAGTAGCTCTTAAAAAGTTCTGCCAGCTATAGCATATCCATCATTTTGATGCAGACACATCACTTAGGCAATGGGAGATTATTAAAAGCATTATGCCAGTGACAAGGACAGGTCCAGCAAATGATGGTTTCCTGGAAATAGCAGGTGATTTTGCAAGCAATAACACTGCCTCTTAATCTTTGCATGACACACATTAAGAGGTTAAGCATGCCTTGTAAAATATTGCAAGACCCATTTTAGATCAAGTTTCTTCTTAGGATATGAAAACCCCAGAGTATCAACCATATTTATGAAGGAATATTTGAGTTTGAGCTCTGAATGCAAGCCTCTCAGACTTAACATCTTCCACAGGTTTCCAAAACACTGTTTCCAATACTGTAAGGCACATGCCCTACAATTTTTATTCAGTTTTTACAGAGGGATGATTCCATTTAAAATTAACTTGAGCTGTGTGAGCAAAGAGCACAGGTCTGGCTCTCAGCACTGCCTCTGCAAGATTCAGTGATGTCAATACCTGTAAGAAACTACCACTAGCTTTCTAGATTAATATTTAATTCCTCATTGGAATGTGTACTAGCTTTGTCCTCAGGTAGCTCAAGGTTTATCAGACTTTTGTATTTCAAAAATAGCATACTTGTTTTCATGTCATTTTGTTTGTGAACATTTGAACTTCATGTGAGTGCAGTACAGGACTGTAACTTGTAATAAATGTGCCATTTTTAGGTTAATGCAACTTCATTTTAAGTTATTGTTTCTCCTCTGTTACATTCATATTGTACAGCTGACATTTGACAGGAAAAAAGAGACTTAGACACCTTGCTGCAGTTAGAAGTGATATCGTTAATAGCTGCAGCTAAAGCCTTTCCCATGATATCCTAAATTATCCAGCAAGGTTAGCCAATGCAGATTTCACCAGGCACCATCACATCCCAAGACTGAATTTGTCCTCCACCCTGCTGAGAGCCTCTGTGGGAAGTCATTATCCATCCAATGGCATTGGTGCACACAGCATGGAGAAGTGAGGCAGATGGAAAGAGCTACAACTTTTGTTAAGATGGAGCCAGTGCAGCTTTTTACCATTTTAAATCACAGTACAAATGATTATCAAAATTTTAGTCTGCTGGCTTGGTGACCTCCACTGGACCATTCTGAATAAAGAAGTGTGCTAAAAGCCAATCCAACAATTGTAAATCAACCCAAAGCCAGCCCTCCTGATTGCAAGATAGTATGTGAAAAAGAACTCCATATAGTCATGTGCCACTTTAGCTGCCTGGGAAAAAAAATTCCTTCCACATAAGAAAATGGCAATCAGCCTCCTGCGTGGTGCTTAATGGGAGGTAAAACACAAGACGACTCCCTGGCTGGGAGTTATGAGGCCACATGCAGATGTCTCCATCTGAGCTAATCACTGAAACTCCCTTCTTGGAAATGGAGAGAAACAAGTACCAGTAGGGCACAAGTCATGTCATTCTAAAGCAGGTCTCTCAAATAAGTGAGACGAATCATATATTCTTTCCACTGTCTGTAAAGGAAGTTTAGTATAAAGCTGTTGGATAGGAGACATTGCATTGGCTGGTGTTTGAAATCAGGTGTGATAAATTCTGCACCATCTTTCTCTAATTTAGCTCTTAAGTTGAAGAATCTATTTACAGTTTTCTTTTTTTATTTTTTTTTCTGTATTTTTACAGGCTGTCTTCCACTACTGAACTCTTGTAACTTGTTGCCTTTTTTGTGATATCCACCTTATTTCAAAGTCTCCGTACAAGCATTTTTTGACTTCCATCAGTCACTTGGTCTGAACTCATTGGTGATTCTCGTCATTTGGCCTTTATGAAGACATTGCATTATGTCTTCAAGTCTTTTAAATATGTAGATCTTCATCCCACTTTTTGATTATCTGTGATGTTGCTGTTAGTGTGGGAATTGTTTCTGCCTTTGCTCAGGGCCATCTCTCTGTGGCAACTTCTCAACCAATGGATGCCATAAGCCTTTCATGGTCTGCATCCTTTAGCTATGCCCATAAGATGTGCCTTGTGCAGTTTTTCTGTTGTGCTGGCAAAGCATACCCTCTGGCTGGAGAAGCACCATTCTGTGGCTCTCACAAGTCCAAGTTTTTCTGCTCAAGGCGGCTCAGTGACTGGCAAAAGCTCTGAATAGTCCTGCTTCTGGGCTGGAATCTGTCTGCTTTAGTCTTCTGTTTGACTAGTTCCAGTTGTCTTTCTGTTCAGCACTGTTACTCTCTAGGTTTTGTGATTTCTTGGTATGATCAGTCTTCCTCTCATTCCATCTGCTGTCATTTCATTCTACTTTAATGGCAGAATCTGTCCCAAGAAATAAAAGAGGACAAGGTTTACTTTTCTATTCTCTAGACCAACATCCTATACATATCACATTTACCTCTTCTTATGCCCACCACAAACTCCAGTATCATCTTAAGTGTCCATTGGAGACAGAACTTACCACCTCTAACTTCAGTTCAAGAGGTGTTTAGGAGTGCATGAGCTAACCTGCACCAAAACTTTGCTAAAGTGAGTCCAAACAAATAAAAGTACTAGCTAATTAAGTTCAGTGCTGATGCCTTAGCTCTGGGTAATTTTCTCAGAGGTTGTAACTGAGGTGTCCAAGCACCAGTAGCTGTAAGAAATGTGTATGTGATAGCATCAAGACTTAGTGACTTATTAGAAAGTAAATAATTGGGGCTACATGGTCTACTGTTCTAATAACCATTTTTCAGTGAGAAAACCTGTCCTAATGAAAATGAAATGTTTGGTACAGGAGCTTGTGAATCTTGTACTGTTGGTAGCTGAACCCATTATTTCTGGATGTTGACCCTTTCCTGTTCGTGATGCCTTTATATTATCATTCACCAATGATTATCTTTCCACTAATTTTTATGTGGGGAAAATGTGTTATGATTAACTGGCACATTTATACTTGAACTCATCTGCAAGGACTTTACAGGCTTAAACCTTAAACTTCCTGATTTTCTTGGCTTTTGGATAGACCTCCAGGTCACGTATAGTAAACACCTGTGGCAGCTTTGGCTGTTAAAGGTTATGTTCTGACCTTTCAGGAACAGGTTCAGCTCTTGTGTGATCTTTTTGCTTATCTTAGTGCATTTCCCCTGCTGCTGCAGTCTGGTATTTATGACTCCTCAATGGGATTCCAGTTTTTCTCAGATGTGTCTTTTCCTTTAAGCATGACATGCAAACCTGTTTCACTTTGTTGTGAGGTCTTAAACCTGCTTTTGTGTTCTCTTTTAAAACAATCATGGTTTTTTACATGTACAGCTCTTTGAATAGAAAGGCAGTTAAATTCCATGAATCTTACTTCTTCAGGCTTACTCATGTGAAGTGATTCTGTGTCCCATCCTTTTGTGACTGCCTGAAGTGTCCTGCTGCAAATCAGAGACTATCTCTTGCAGACCTGTCTGTCTTCTACATCATTAAGTGTCATGGTTTAGCACCAGCTGGCAAATTAGCACCATGTAGCTGCTTGCTCACTTTCCCCAGCTCTGCACCCTGGCAGGGAGGAGAATGGGAAAGAAAAGGCAAACTTTGGGGGTTGAGGTCATTACAGTTTCATAATTAAAAAAAAAATAAATACCATTACTGCTAGTAATAATTGTAAAGAAAATGGATGAGAGAGAGAGGGGAATAAAACCCAAGAGAAACAAGTGGTGCCCAATACAGTTGCTCACCACATGCTGACCAATGTGTAGACCGTTCCTGGACAACCATCAGCAACCCCTAGGCAACTGTCCCCAGTTTATAGGTTGAACATGACATTCTCTGGTGTGGAATATCCCCTTTGTCCAGTTCAGGTTAGCTTTCCTGGCTACACTCTCTCCCAGCTTCTTGTACACCTACTCTCTGGCAGAACATGAGATAATGAAAAGTCCTTTATTTAGAGTAAATACTATGAGCAACTAAAACACCAGTGTGTTATCAACATTATTATCATACTAAATCCAAAACACAGAACTTTAAAAGCTATTAAGAAGAAAATTAACTTTAAACCAGCTGGAATCAGGACATCAAACCATCTGTATTGTAACCCATTTAATTAACCATGATTTCCCTTCTCAGAAACTTATCCTTACCTCATAGTAGCGAAGATTCAGAAACATCCCTTTCCAAGCTCTGCACAAGGCATTCTGATGGGCTCTGATCAGTCCTCATGTCCATCCCATGCCAAAATGTATGACTATTTCATTCCAAAGAATATAGCTAGTAATTCCCTTTCCATCAAAGCACTTCTATTTGGGCCTGACAGGCTTTAATTGAAAATGCCATGGGCTAATGACTTTGCAGTAACTGTGCTCCCGGGTCTCCTCCTGAGGCTTCAGACTGTAATTAAAGATGCTCCACAGGCATTTTAGGATTGGCAGCTTGCTTATACCTGTCTTTATTCTTTCAGATGATCTTGTATTTTGATGTTAAAGAGACAGGGATATTCTGAGTGGCTAAAGGGACCTTTGTCTTTAGTCTGAGCAGTTAAACAAGTTGAGCCTCTAAGGGGTAACCCATCCAGAAAAATGCAGCCAAGACTTGTAGTGTTTTTCCTTTCAGGAATGATACTGCAAATAATACCAGCACACATTCCCTAGAGATTGGATTAACTTTTGAAGAATTGGTTTTCCTTCTTGCAGGAGCAGTCATTTGCAGCATAAGCTGAATCTGGTTCACATGGTAACAAGCTTGACCCACAGTGCAGAGACCCTCACATAATACTGACAGCCTAAATGAGCCTGCTTTGAGCTCTCCCTGCTTAGCAGCATGGCTGCATGATGGTGATCTCCCCTGGAGTTGGGAAATCTCTCAAGGTTTCTACTTGTGACAGAGAGACTCATTTTTACCAGTGAGTGATCTTTGATAGCAACCAATATTGTGCATAAACTTGCAATATGGTAACTTTGATTTGAGTTGCTAACTTGGATTTTTGTCTTGATAAGTTTTGAATCAGAGTTCAAATGATTTTACTCTACAGTAAAAAAATTAACCTTGTCATGGAACTTTGTTACACCATGGTTTTACAGCATCACATTATTATTGCTTTTGCTAATACCTTTGACAGCAGTTCTTGAAGTCATCTAAATTCATGACATATTGAATGGAGGACGAGCAGGAAAGGGGATCTGAGGAAGAAAGTTGTCTTTCTGTCCTGTTCAAAACCTGTGTAAATGTGGCCAAGTTGGTATATTTTAGTCTGCACATGAGTAGAGATTTCCTAGTGGTAAAAGTGTCTGATGGTTCTGTGCACACAGGTCAAGCTCTAGCCAGCCCTAGCTGTTCCCTTCTCAGGATCTCTGAGCAGCACTGGACCTGCTAAGCTTAATATGTAGGGTGACCTGAGCATGTTATTGATGATGAAAAGTGGGACACTCTCTTATATCTGAGGGGGTGCTAGCTGGGAATTCTTTAGTTGAAGAGTTTCTTCTCCATACCAGCTGTTCAGATACCAATAACAGAGCTGCCACAAAATAAATATTGTGTTTGGGCTATATAACCTGATTAAATTTTTTTTTTTTTTTTTCTGGTTGACTGGCAGTGGGATAGATATCATATAGGGCAGAGCAGGAGCTGCACAGCTATCAGTATTCTCTCTGCAGTGATTTCGTCTGTCAAGCTGCATACAGCTTCTTGCTTTGGCTTTATGGAACCAAAATCTTTAATAGAAAAAACAATAAGGGATCCTGTGACCTGCCAGTTTCACTGATATGTCCCTGGTTCTCTGTGCCCAGCTTCAGTGACTCATTGTGGCTATAACCTCAGTGTTTATGTGTCTCTTGCTCTTCTGGCATGGTACAAAACAAACCTCAAGAATCTAGCATATATTTTTCTCACCTCTAGAAGTACTTTGTTTTCAAAATTCTCTTTTGTTTTCATTACCTTGCCATTGGGGACATAAGTTATTTTGTGAAGAGTTGCAGCTCTGCCTTTGGGGGAAAAAAAAAAGGCTGCTCATATTTATATTTTCTGACTTTTAAGCTCTGCTCTGTTTTCTTTACTTTTCTGAATTATAATAAATGATTCAATGATGAACCTACACCTAATTTTAAAGACAAGGATAAGTTATTTCACATAGGTCTTATTTTCCTTTTTAAAAAAAATTATTTTATTTTGATGGCTAATTCCAGATGGGATATGATTATTCCATCCTTTTTTACAAGGAATGCATGAACTCTTGTGCAGTATGAATCATACTTGAGAAGCTTGATCACAACTGCTGCAGCATTCCCATTCAACCCAGAATGGCAACACCTTCGCTATCATTTACTGGAAGTACATTTTATAGTGAAAAACTTTAATAGATCAGTGTTCAAACTCTTCACAGAAAAGCAAAATTATGGGGATAGGATAGCAGAGAAAAGGTATTGCATTTCAGGCATAAGAAATGTCACGAAAGAAATGTCATGGGCAACTGAAGCTCTTGAAAAATTGAGGTTGTGACCTGGAGTAAAATTAACGTGTTGGAATGTAGGAAACTCTGACAACACAACTTGAAAAAAATAGATGTTTTGTAACTTGTTCCACCTGTCTCTCTCTACACCTACCTGAAAAGAGGTTGTAGCAAGGTGGGATTGTCCCCTTCTTCCAGAGAATATGGCCTCAAGCAGAACCAAGAGAGGCTTAGGTTGGAGACCAGAAAGAATTTCTTCATGGTAAGGGTTATAAAGCATTGGAATGGGCTGTCCAGGGAAACAGTTCAGTTACCATCCCTGGAAGCTTTCAAGAAATAGCTGGATATGACACTCAGTGCCGTGATCTAGTTTAAAGACTGCTGATTGATCAAAGATTGGACTTTATGAACTTGAAGTTCCTCTCCAACCTAATTGATCCTGTGCTTCTGTCAAAATTTAAAGAAATTAAAAGGAAAAAAATTAAGAGAACTTGAATACTTCTACATAATGACTAATCCACCATAACCCCTCAGTTTCTATCAGGAGTATCCTTCCCCAGAGGGATAAGTTTTTCAGAGGGGCTACAGCACGTCTACAGACAAACAGACGATCCTGCGTCTTATATGATGCACCATGCATGAAAACATGTGAAAAAAGCAATGTGTGAAAATATGCACAGTGCTATAGTCCAGCCATCCTTCTGTTACTTGAAAAATGACTAAGGGATAAAGATTCAACACCAGATATTGTGAGGAAGTAACCCTCCTTGAGGGCAACAGAATTCAATTTGGAAGCAATTTGCTACTTTTCAACAGAGAGATTAAATTAACATGTGGGAGATAGCTTCAATAGCAATTGAGAGAGAGAGGGTCTTTCTGAATAGATAAAGATTAGATAAATTACAAGTTATTTAATACTTGCTAGTCAACTTAATTTTTGTTTGTTTGTTTGTTTGTTTGTTTGTTT
Organism: Cettia cetti; assembly: GCA_013401135.1. Taxonomy (NCBI): domain Eukaryota; kingdom Metazoa; phylum Chordata; class Aves; order Passeriformes; family Sylviidae; genus Cettia; species Cettia cetti. The sequence continues at coordinate 52,559 of VZUI01035721.1, read as the reverse complement.
TGTTTAGGAGGGGAGGGGGTGGCAGGCAGTTTTTTTGTCCAGGGTGGTCACTGATTTTCTTCCTGCTATAAAAATCTACAAAGCTAGATCCAGTAGCTTTGTAGATTGCAGTAGTCCCATGTAATCTTGCCATACTAAGTGAAACCTTAATTCTTTCTTCAGATCATGGATTTAGGGACAAGGTCTTGAATAAAAGGAGACCCTGCCATTATGAAGGGTGTACAACTCAACAGCAATGAGGCATCTCTTCCTTTACTGGGGAGGCAAAACGAAGCTTTTCTCACAGTAAAAGATAAGTGACAAGTACAGTTGTATTTGGATTCAGAAATGGAAATCATTAAAGACCTCTAGCTGGATGCAACCCTTTGTATATCATCAAGCTGAAATTTTGAGTCTCAAACTTGTCATATGATTGAAACAAATGGGGTCATACTAAGCGACATGTTCTTGGGCACTGGAAAGGTTTGGTCCCCAAGGACTTTATTTGCCTGTGATAAATTCTGCTTATCAATCAACTGGGCATTCACATTTAATCCTGGTGCTAAAATATTCTTGCAGGTGAATCTTAATGTGTGAGCTCTTTGCATTCTCTTGTGAGTCAAGAAGTTAAACTAATTTGATATTGCACTCCCTTGATAATGAAAAAGATGAGAACAAGACAGTGTTTACAGTACTGTGTCTCATTAAATCATTTTGCATTTCAGTAGCTGGATGCATTATCTTTCAAGTGGTGTTTGTGATAAAGGATGGATAAAACCTGTCCAAAAATCATAGTAAAAATGCAAATGTTCATTATTTTTTTTATTAAAAAATAAATCAAATTTCTGCTAAAAATCATGGCTGAATGGTGTTAGAAGACATACAAAAAGCCTCATATCCATCAATGAGATTGCCAGTGTCTGGAATTTCTACTGCATCACCTCATAATTTAGACTCGGAAGTCCTAGACTGATGCTAGTATCTTAGTTTTAATTTAAAACATAAGAATTCAATTCTGATCTGGTGGTTGGGTTCCAGAAAAGCTGGAGAACCTGAACTAGAAAAGGCAGCAAATAGAAAAGTTTGCCCTTCAGGGCCAGGGGGAAGTCAAGTGCACTTAACACTTCTAAAGAGAGCTGGGCTTATTCTGTCTCTTTAACCACATCATTCACAAGTGTGATCTCTCCAGATCACCCCAAGAAAAACATCCTGGGGTTGGTTGCTGCCACTGGGGCAACTTGGCTAACTATCAGCTATGGAGCCCCTTTCTTTGGAGGTGTCATGGAGTCAGGAAAGACTGGCTACATGAACTGTCCTTGTTACAGCTGCAATCATCTCATCACCATCATTATCCCTTGTGATCGTTCCTTCATGACATGACAGAAGCAAATCAATTTATTAGAATTAACCCCTACTCTTGGTTGCTGCTGAACTGGCTGAAGAGGAAAGGGGTGCTGAAAGCGTCTGTATGTTTGATTTTTCTTTCTGATGGACTGCAGGAAGTCCACTGGGGGTGAGGTGAGCACCCCTGGGTTGTAGCTTTATCATAAACCTGAAGACTGATAATAATGTATGAACACAATGAGATTATTTTTACGTCGTCTGGAATTAAAATGGTGTGAGGATCAAGATTTATCAAAAAAGGAACAGCTTACAATCAAGCCCAAAGCAATCCTTTGCATGGGAGCTTGATTTCCAGGTACAGCAATGTCCTTATCTGTGCTGGAAGCCTTCTTGGTCATATTCATGTAATAGTCTACTTACTGCAATATACAATAATGCAATGAAAGATTCACATGACAGAACTGTTATCTTTAGCTATAAATTCATAAATAAATGTCTTTATACCAAAAATTATGCTGTTCTTTTCATAGTGGCAGCTTGCTACTCCAAAGAAAAATTTTATATGCTTATTAACATAATTGTCACATTATATTGCTGCTCTTGACAAGAGCAATACAAGCCACTCTTTTTCATAGCTTTTGATAACAAGCCAATGTTCTTGAAGTACTTCTATAAAAATGAAGATTATCCAGAATTCAATTCACATTGATCTTTAGCATTTACTGTTTAGAGGGGAAAACGAAGGTCTAGGAAGTACCTAATTCTGGATGTGTTCGTTAATAAAATGCATAAATCAATCAGTAACTCATAACTCATATGCTCCGGTAAAAACCCCAACTCATCAAAATCTAAAATGATCATTTACAATTTCATGAAGCAAATGTTTTAGGTTAAGGATGAAGACAAAAAGGAGAAAAAGGAGCTGATTTCTTATCAGAATATGAGTAGAAACACTCTCATGATGCCAGAGAGATGTGCTAAATATTACCAATAATGACAAAATGCAGGTCATGTACACAGGTGCCTAAATCCAGGCTAATGAATATTTGGCCATGTGTATCCTCTGTGCAGTGCTGCAGTGTTCATGAATCAAAGAATGGCTGCGTCTTTGGAAAATGCTGAATCCTAGAAATGCTAATGAGGCTGTATGCAGAAGTCATAACGGTTGCCACTGTCAAGTGGCCATGAAAATGATTATCTGTAAAGATATTGGAGGCAGAGCTAGTATCCTCTAAATTCTCGTGGAACTTATCTGATTTACTAACTAGTCATTGTATCAAGATTTTTAGTTTGTCATGGCAACCTGAGAAGAGAGAGGAGGGGGATACCATCAAGCAGCAGTCATAATGCAAGCATAAGTTAAATGCCTCTAAAGTTAATGATCCAAACTCGTCATTGCAGCTGTGGGGCACACAGTGTAACCTGGGGGAGGTGCACAGATGCTGTTAAATTACTTTGGATGCCAGTACCATGACCCTGGGCCAGCTGTGTATCAGACCAGACTGGTGGCATAAGTTACAATAATATAACTGCTGTCGTGAGTGATCCTGGGTGGCTGTTGTGGCAGATGTAACGTCAGTGTCATGCATAATTCCCATTTTTTTTTTTTTTCTTTCCCTTCCTTACTCTGGCTGTAGGATTGAGGGCAACCTGAGAGCTGCTGCATTTTTTCTACTCCACTAGGAAATTATCCCATCTTGAATAATCTTTCTATTGCTGCTGGCCCTTATAATTCAGTAAAATTCTGTGAGTCATCTTAAACACAGGAGACAAGCCAAAGCAATATACTTTCTTTGCTTTGCATATTTTTCTGTTTTACATTTTATTTTATTGTAGTAGCATGGACACTCACTTTGCTTTAATTGTAAATCTCGGATCCAAAAAATACTTTAAACAATATCAAATGACCATTCACCTGGGTAAAAATGGTAACTGAAAAGCAATGTTATTGACAAAATTATCTGTCAGGGCAGCAGCATCCTCTCTACAGCTTTCACAGTGTGATGTTATTAGTGCATGTGAAAGCTGCCTGCTTTCTCTGCTGCCTGCTTTTTAGTGATAAGTATTATCTATTATATTGCAGGGACTTTTGGTCAAAGCTTTGTATATTTTGCAGTTTTCTGAGTGTATTTCTAGATCTTCAGGTTTTATCATCTGCAGATAATTGTTACAAACAGATATTATTCTAGTGGAAGAACAGGAAGAAACATCTGCAGCCAGGAACACCAGCAAAAAGAAGTTTGGAGGTAGAAAATGAATCATGTGAAACGAGGACACACCTAGGAAGGAACAGACACTGATCATTTGTGCAATAAAACCCACTTACTTTAAGCCACAGCTGTAAAATTAATGGAGTTTTGGTAAGCCACCACTCCCTGAGGATAATAGTAAGTTTAAGTGTCTTATGAATGTAAAATTTCTTAAATTCTTCTTTCCTTATCTTGGTAACCTAGGTTGCTGAAGTCCTTTTTATATTTGCCTCCTCTCTTTTTTTTTTTTTTCCCCCCTCATGGAATATGCCAAGAGCTCTCATAAAGCAGTCACTATTATTAGGAGACAGAAACTCACAAAGCCTGGGTAAATGTCAGCACCGTGGAACAACTTTCACCCCTGAAAGGTCACAGGCTGCAGTTCCAGCATATTGTGGTCCAGTCAGCAAGAAACAAGTCAAGCATATCAGTTCAGCATAATGCCACATTATTACATTTATCTGGCCAGCATTAAATGTGCTGCAGCCTCATGCTTTGTTTTCCTCGACTTTGAGTGAATGAAGCAGCTTTTGTAGGGCATCCTAAAGCTGTACATTCAAAGATTAGGAAAAGGCCATGCTGTCTGATGGGGGATTTAGACTGGATGGAAACACCTAACACCAAACCCATGATCCTCAAATCCTTATCCAGCTTCCCTCTAATCTTCACCATTTGCACTTGCTAAAACCTAGAATAGAACATTACAGTTACCTGGTAGCACTGTAGCTGTTCTGGGAACAGGGAGCTCCTGGGCCAAGATTGCATCTCTCAAACTCTGCCTTTTTCTCCTGTGACCTCAGAAAGTATTTGAAGAGAGCCGATTCTTATCTTAGAAAATTCCACCTACAAAAAGCTGTACCTTGAGAGAACTTGTTTGATTTGTTTATTTTGAGGGTAGAGGGAAATGGGTCTAAGAACTCAATAGGCTGCAAATCCCAAAATGAAGACTGTGCTGCCTGGTAGTGCTGGGGCACTAACTAACTTAGTGTAAACCCTTTCTTCAGGACCTCTTCCCCTTAGGCTGCTCTGTGCTTTGTATGTTTCTTGTGGGTCTATTTGCCTTTCATTGGAATGCCTAAAGGCTAGTTACAATATTGCTTAACAGTTTGATTCCTAAATTCTTGTGGTACTGGTTGCTGTGCATACAGGAAATATTTTGGAAATCTTAGTTTTCTTCTCTGTTTATCAAATTTGTCAATTTGTCAGCTGAATTTAAAAAAAACCCAAACATGCCAGGGACATGTTATTTTGCTACAATCTATATATATGTGCACATACAATTTTTTTTTAACCAAACAGCAGCACTAGGAAGACAGCAGGGTTGTATGTTACTAGACCCTCCACATGCTTATTGATTACATGTTACATTACAGTGGAGATTATATATTGATCCCATAGCATTTTTAATGAAGTTTTCACAACCATCGTGACTGATTCTTTAGAAGATTAGTGATAAATCCCTCATCTGATGATTGCTCAGTGCTAATGGCTTCTTTTCCTTGAGTGATTATTCTGTCGGAGATTATCGTACTAAACGTAAAAGTTTCCAAAGCTGAGTTTTGTGTGGGTGATCCAATACTTCATTGAAGGGCTCTTCATGTTACAACTGTGCTGGTTCCTTGGGCAGGCTGCCGATCTCTGCCTTCATTTTTCTGAACATTATCAGAACATCTAATTTCTATTCTGCTTTAGGGTCATGCTAAGTTACCAATTTTAAACAGTTTCTGGGATGTTGACAGTTTTAATTTGTTCCACTTGGTATGTTATCAGGCCTATGGTTTGTTCAAAGTAGATTTTTGTGTTTCTGAAAGAGACAGTTTCTGTATTTTCTCAATGCAATGCAATTTGTACCCATATTGCAGCTTCAGACATCTCCTTAAGGGCAAGTCTAATTGAAGTTGCTTGATTTCTGCTACCAATCAGAGTTTTTTCAAACTGGGTTTCTTTTTAACTGAAATGCTTTAAGCTTCTCCTGTATTAGCAGGCTCACTCAGGTGTAACATTTTTGCTCAATCTCTGCTTGACCACAGCCCTCTGGTTCACTTTAGTCAGTCTTTCAGCTAAAATTTAAAAAGCACCTGATGAGCTCTGAGACTTAAGAGAATTTACTTGTCCTTTCTTAAAATGATTGCATCTAAATTAAGCCATAACTCTAGCTCTGACTCACCTTTCAGCAAGTTATGCCTTAACTGGACTCCCAGCAGAGCAGGACAGGATTCAGGGTGGATGCAAGGACCACAGTCTGGAACTCTGTCATTTAGTATTCATTTAAGGGTTGTTTAAGTAGCCATTTAAGATATTATTTCAGCAGTTACTAACTAAGCAAGTCACTTTACTGGACCTATGTCCCTTTTTTCGTGGGAGAAGAATAATTTATTGTTTGTTTCACCAGTGCAGTGTGTTACGCAGTGGGGAATGTAAATCTGTATGCCCTTGCATTGGAATAAATAGCTTGTAAAAGACAGAATGAAGGTGGAAATTTTCATGGTAAGTATTATTTGAGGCTTTTACTTACCTCTTTGATTTCAGCAAAATGACAATTGCTTGGCATTTATGTATCTCTTCTATTTCCAAGCATAAACAAAACTTTGATAAATTTGGTAATCTTGTTATTGATAACATAATAATCTGGGGCTTTTTGGACATTAATGTATTGTACATTTTAAATATCTTTTGTTTGTGATGAATTTATGATAACCTTTTATTGTAGTTGTATGTCAAAATGACTTTTTCTTTTCTTTCCAAGTAAATCACTAATCATGCAAAGCTTTTTTTCTCAGGAATCAATAAGCTGGTTTTTCCATTTGGTTTTCCAAGTATACATGAGATTTTATCCTCCCTCCATTTCCTCTTTCAACATTTTGATATTTTGCATTTTAGTTGAATTTGGACGTGTCTTTACTGAACAGCTGTCAGGAAGAGAGACATGAAAGCAGAGAGGCAAGGGAGACTGATGGTTGGACAGGAAATGTGCACCATTGTCTTCAGCTTCTCTACCATGAGCAGTCTTTGTAGCTGGGGAAAACTCTGCTCCTGGCTTCCCTTTTCTTCCCCCAATACCAGTTTTTTCCATTAGGAAAGGAACCTAATGAAGGATGCAGGCAAGGAAATTGGGTCACATAGAGGAAGAGGGAGGATGGAACTGATGATAGATAGTCAGGGTGGTTGGCAGGGGAGTTGTTGCTTGCAATCTCAGTGTGGTGGTATGTTCTAGCACAAAATCCTACCAGAGCAAACCAATATTTACTTTTTACTACAGACTTTCAGTCCAATAGGTGGAGGATTTATGGGTCTTCTCTGTCATGCTGTTTCCATATGCTGAACTGGCTACTGAGTGTGTAAGGTAGTAGTAAATCGAAAGTTTTCTGCAAATTGTACAATTGTGTTATCATCTTTGATTTGGAGATAGGAAAATCAAACAGAAAAAATGATTTACTTGTGGGAACCAACATGAATGAAGTAGTAACAGTAGTAGAATTAAAGCACATCCACTGCCCAGTTTTATCTTTAGCTCATTTCTGCTTTGTTGTGTCACTACACACAGAGATTTAAAAATTAATTTGTTTTGTGAAAGAAATTTAGGCTACTAATTCAGACCTAACCTAGGGGGCTATAGATGTTGTCTTCACAAATATTTTAGGGTGGCTCAGCAGCAGCTAGATCATTGATGAATTAACTGATACTTAGGCATTGTGTAAGGTCCAGAGCTAACACAGACTTACACAATTCCATTGAAACCACATTCCCAGAGAAAGTTCAGCATTGCAATATTTCTCTAAGTAGTAACATATCCTAGGTAGAGTATTTCAGAAATTACAGTATAGATATTATGGACAAAACTGCACTTCATTAATTAATCTTTTTATTTCTTAATAAAAATTATATGCATAAGGGTCCAATTGTACACCATAAAGAATGTTCTATTTTAAAAGTATTTTTTGGAATGAGGTATTTTCATCCCATAAGCAACATTTTAAGTTTTCCAATTAAATAAAATTATGTGTATACAAAGGTAATTTTTATACAAGACTTACAATGAAAATAGTAAAAAAGACAAAGACTGAGAAATGTTACAATTTTTGCTCCCTATAAATATGAAGTTATATAAGGAAAAATTTGCCCCTCAGGGTTGATGAACTTTGAATGTATTATTCTGGGAAAGAGAACTCCTCAACAGAAAATGAACATTCAAGTTAAGTTCCTGAGGATGCATTTGCAGTCTGGTAAATTTTTGGTGATAAAATTTTATCTATCATGTTTTTATTCAAAATAATGATGCCTTGTTTAATTTCTAAGTTTTTCACTAAATCTATGTGAGCTAGAAGTGCATGGAGCTGTTGCAGTTTACTAAATCATGCTATGAAAGATTAGAATTCTTCTGCGTAAGCCTCAGGAGACCTGGAGTAGTTCATGAAGCTTTCATTAAGCATTTTCTATTGAATTTATCATCCATTAACTGATGAAATAGATGTACCAACAGACTTCTAGCTGTGTTAGAACCTCTCAAATCCACTAAGACATGAGGAAAAACTGTTGTATATTTATTTTCTTGACAGAAAAAAATTCAGGATGTTCAGCTTTATCATTTCCATTAACTTATAGCAGGGAAGAATACTTTCATAATGAGTATTTTATACTTCAATATAGTGTAGATATACTACTACTGCTGATGTCATGAATAGAGAGAATAATGAGTATCATTCCTCAAATGACACTGAAAAGTATGGATATTTTTTTCTTTTATTCAGCAGATCTGAGTACATTTTTACCAGAAAGGCTCTTTGCCATTAATATGTAGTTTACATATAGTTCAGCTCTTTTAAGCCAACAAAACCACTTATGACACATTTATTTGTTACTTTGTGATAACAAGCAAGGCTTTATTGGGTCAGCACACCAAACTGCTATGTATATTAGTTTGTTTACTTTTAAGAGAGATTGGAATGGAGATTTTATAGTCAGAGATACTAATGATAAAATAATTTATTAGCGTTTACATCAGATGTTGACATTTTAGATCCATAGTCCAAATTTATTAATCAAGCTCAGAAGCAGAGCATTACATTCAGCTTACTGTTGACTCCTTGAATTTATTGAAAAATGATCTTGTTTCACCTTATGTATAAGAATCAGTTTGCAGAAAGCTTTTCTGCTGCGGAGGTATCTCTATTAAGTTTGTATTACAGATTAGAAGAGGAGGAAATGTTTAAAACACCATTAAAATTGAGTGGTAAATCACTTTAAAAAAGAGAGGAGGAGAACTCATTTCTCATCTCTCATCAAAGGTAGGCAACTAATTAGTCTCACTCCAATTAATACTTGGGTTATATAAAAGATGATTGATTCTGTCTAGATTTTTATCCTTTGAACATATGGCAACAAGGAACATGGAAAGTTTTCATCTGTCATATTTGTGCTTGTATCTTAAAGTGTGACTATATGGGCTATGCACAGGCAGTGGTCTGGTATTTTGGCTGCAGAGATAAGTGCATGCTATTCAATCACTTCTATTTCCACTGTTTGCAGCTGATAAAGAACAGATCTTGGCCATGCAGAAAGCATGTTGATCACCCATATTGTGCACAGATGGCTTTGAAAGTGTATCCAGACTGGTGATTCCAGAGCTGAGAATATAACAATAATGGTGACATGTAAAATTTAGTCTTATGGTAAGATGCAGACTTTGGACACAAAATGGCCTTCCAAAAAAACCATCTAGCTTGTCTCAGCTAGAGACAAGAATTTCCAACAGCTAATCCCATAATATTTCCCACTTCCTGCACCCATCCCTCCCCCCTTGCCCATATCCTACTTTCTCCCCTTCTTTTAAGTCTTTTGTTTGAACTTCCACTCCCATGCACAAGCAGACCCTGACACAAGTTTAGCCAAGGAAAAGTTTGATACTCCAACCTTTCTCACATAGGAACAGGTTCCATGTGCTCTGCCTAAGAAATCACTTGCCCAGTACAAGCTTGTCTGGAGTTATGTGAAGGCAGGCCCAAGGGAAATAACTGGGTGGAACAAAAGCCCTTGCTGAAGATGGCATGTGGGATGATGGAGCAGAAGGGTAATGGTCAAGCTCAGCAGCCCAGGAACATGGACTTTATCACAATGTCTTCGACTGCTCATTCTTAAAGCTTGGCCTGCCACTGGTAGGAGTGGTGCCAGAGAAGTTGTGCAGTAAAGTTGTGCAATTTCTAACAGACATGTTATGAATCTCTCCATTTTGGGGAATATTTTACTCCTCTTGCCATTCTCTCAGTCCCTCATTTCAGAGGTGATGATTTGAAAGGGGGTTTGTTAAGCTGAGTGTTAATTTACCTTAGGAAAAATTAAATATGAGTAGCTTGAACAAGTGGATATTTTAAGCTGTCGTTTTAATTATGGGTGAGAATTTCTCCTGCTTGCAGACAAGCTTTTGCAGGAATAGAGGGAAGGTCTCTGACAGGATGAATGCACAACCAAGTTCCCTAGTTAAATGAATGCTGATCTTAGCATACTGTCCCCTATCACTTTCAGTTCCTTTTTATGAGCTCTCTGCCTTGGTCTCTTTCTGCATCCTTTAAACATTTACCTGTTTCCTTTTTTATTTTTCCTTTTTTTTTGTTTGTTTGTTTGTTTTTTGGTTTTTGTTTTTTGTTTTCCCAAATTCTTATATACAGAAGGGCTAGAAGGTCAGGAGATGCAGACAAATGCAGGTTTGCCAGTGTCATGGTACACTGCTCTACTGCAGACTGCTACAAGCACTGTGTCAACCACCTCAGTGATTTTCTGCATCTCTGCTATTCAGAAATATTTTCTGGCACAGGTCACAGCAGCACATACTGCAGCCCTTTGCTGATTGCCTCTGTACTGGTCTGCTACAAAGGAAAGTATTGCTGAGCTGTGGACTTACCTCAGCAAGACTTCTTTCCTCTTCTGAATGTTTTTCTCTTCCCCATGTATATGCCATGCAGAGGTGGTATAAAGGTAGGTTGTTGCTTAAATACAGCTGCTCCTTGAGCTAGCAAAACTGCTGTTAGGCACTATTACTAATTAGTGACCTCCTGTCCAATGCCGTCTTTCCAAAATCTAACCTGTCTCAAAATATCCTTTCCAGAACGATGATGTTAAGAATGCACACAAAATGAGGCAAAAGTAATTAACTCTTCCTGAAAAAAATAATACCCTGCACAATTTGAGCAGTGTATAATTGATCAATGTTACTTCTGTAATTATTTTGTGGCCCTAGCTTGTAAATTAAATCAATTCCTGATAAAGAAGTAGAAATCCAATATCATTACTTCACTTGTTCATATACTTTACTAGAGAATTATTTTTTTCTGTAACAAAGCATATTTTCTGCACTGTTGAACAACATCCATCTTAATGGGATCTGCCTCTTCCAGATTTGTATGTTTACTTGACTGGGTAGCTAGCCTGCTTGAGAAAGGGAGGTTTTTGAATTATGAAAATGAGAAAATCTCATATCCAAAACCTGCTTTCTATTATATTTATGATATAATATAAATGTTAACAAAAAATTAATTTTCAAACATAATTATCAGTAGCTATTCAGGTTTTTGCTTTCTCAGAGATTTAAAAACTAGCAGTAAATATTATATTGTTCTGGTCATTACCCTGAATCTGGGAACAGAGCATTTCTGTGAACTTCATATGAAATCACTGTCCTTTCTATTTTTTCAGTATTTCCAAAGTACTTCTGCTTTTGCAAACTGCACCTTGAATGGCACCAACTGTGAGCAGTTTGTTGCTCTGTGATGAGGCACTTTGCTTTCTTGGACTGAAAGGGAGCTTCAGGAGCCAGATCCTCAGCTGGTATGAATTTATGAATATATGAATAGTGTATAAGTAAATACACTGCCATTTAGGCTGCCTGCTGTTGTTCCCTTTCATTCCCTTAGAGTGATGTGTGTCATCCCACTCACATAAACCTAACATGGCTGATGTTATTCAAGATTTTATTTGCAAAGCAGGAGGGCTTTGCTCTCTGTAAGAGAAAAGGAGCATTGGTCCTCCATCCTCTTCATTCTCTCCTCCACCAAAAAGCTGTTCACAGGCTATTGGCTCAAGAAAATCACCACAGTATTTACTTTCAAAGTAGAAAGCAATGAGCTGCTACTTGAGGGCACATAAGCAAATTGGAAGCAATGGAAATATGTTACTCTGGTTTTAAGGGTATATTTTTAACACTTGACCAAGATTAGATTTTCCTTACACTGGTTTCTATTGAAAATAACTTGTGTTCCCGGTGCCCAATTAAGTTCAGTCTTCATTATGTACCATACGTGGCACTGTTGTGGTCCTTGGACACAGAACTCCAAGGTATATGCAGTAGCTTTGCTCATCATACTAAATTGGGAGGAGCTGACAACTCCCTTGAAGACAGAGAGGTCCTGGGAAACAAAGTCTAGGTGACCCTGCTTGCACACTAGGTGACTTTTTAAAGGCTCTTCCAACCTCAAGTGTTCTGTGTTTATAAATAACACATTCAATGATAGGGACAAATGCGTGACGCTGGTTTACCGAACCAAACACCATCACTTTTGTATCTTCTTGTTGCTAGGGGTGTAGAAATGTTCAAAAGACTAAAGTGACAGCAATCATGACCTGTATTTATATCACAGGTGTAGAAACAATTAGTTATATTTTCCTGTCTGAAGGACAAATTAAAAGAATATCCAGTATTATAAAAAAACCTTCAGTTACATGTAGTGATTGTACATAAATGTGGTAAAAATAAGACCAGCTTTTTCACATCTTATTTTTTATTTTCAGTCTTTGATTCACGTAGCTAATAACACATTCAAAAGGTATTAGAAGCTTAATGGAGTTTACTCAGTTACATTCAGACCTTTTATTCCTAAAGGATAGTTAAAATTATTTGAATTCCTCTCTTCACTAAACATGTCTAAAATGAAGTTCAAGAAAGCATATGAATGAACATTCTTTCAAGACTCCTTTCAGATATAATATTTGTTCAACGACACAGAACCCTTGCTTAAAAAAAACCCCACCTAATTCCTCTGTTCTTTATTGGATTATGCATTTTTGGATTATGCAATATCTGTATTGGTATGGTTAGGGGAATAATTGTTTTAAATTTTAAACTGATTGGTAGATACTTTGCATCTATGTCAATTTCTTGGTGGAGGATACCCCCTGGAGCTAATTAAAAGAGGCAAAATAAACCAACAAGCAGTCTAGTTTCATCTCAGTTGTTATAAAAGGGTTTGGACTCTGCAAATAAGCCACAGTAAAATTTACATATAAACCTACTACATAAACCTACCACAGAAAAAGTAGGCATTTGTAAACCAGAACTTGTAACATTTGATAAAGTAAATTTGTAGATTTGTAGAGGTATAGAAAATAGAGTCCTAATTAAACAAAAAACCCATATCAATGTCTACCTTCTATGAATCTCCTGAAAGAAGAAAATCTTTGCAATACACCCTATTATAAAGAGAAACTAGTTTTCTACTGTAATACATTTGTATTTTAATATGGAGGAATTAGATGAATGAAATGGATACTATGTGCAAATAGGGCACAGAACAGAAGAACTTAAGCTGCAGAATTGAAAATTTGGAGTCTGCAGAGAGACAGGAAAAGCTGAGTGTGTAGAAGATTGTGAAAGAATCCCAGCTAGCCCTTCACATCAATAGGTCTTATGTGCTTCAGCTGTTTGTAACCATTGTGGCAAAGAAAAGCTTTAATGAATATTTGAGGGAAGATAATACAGGTATGAGGATGACCTTTTTAGCAATTTTCTCTTCTGATTTCAATGAGTCATGGCAAGCTCAACTCAGTCCTGTGTTTTCCTGTCTTCTAGTACTGTGAGCTGATATCACAGCTAAATGCTCTTCATGTTCCTCAGTATTTCATGCCATTGTACCAAAATCATGTGATTGCCAGGTACTCCCACGGATCACTGATTTTCCTGAGGGTTTAGTTTCAGAAACGTATTTGATCCTGTGCATTTGTGTATCTGTATTCACAAATATATACTGCACATTCTTGTCCCTGCAGCTCATCCTTCACACAAGTAGGCAGATTTTTTTAAATGCTGCAAGCCCCAAATTTCCAGCATGTACAGATCTGCTGTGATCCTCACTTTGGAGGACTGTTATGGTGGTCCTGTGGTTCCAGTGGGTTCCATGACTTTACCCTTCTTTGGTCTCACTGTCATGATCTGTAGATTAAAAATCTGGTCTTCTCATCACTCTAGTTTTTTGATCCAGCTGCCCAACTGCCTGGTGCCAGTGCTCACCTTGTCTGCTCTGTGAGTATCTGTTGTCAAACAAACCTTTTCATGGTCGATTTCTAGTACAGCAACAAAGCAGAAGGACTGCCAAAAGGTTTATAGGACAACTACTCTTTAAATTTGATGGCACAAATGGTGTGTAGGTCTGCACAGAAGAGGTAAACCATGCATATATATTGCTAGCTATACCCAACTCTTAAAAGTAATCTCTGGCATATGGTCTAAGGCTTATGGAGCATCTTTTCCTAAATGTGCCCTCTTTTTCTGCTATAACTCACAGAGTGACTCCTCCTTCTACTTTTTTTTCCTCTGTTTGTCCCCTTGTGTTTGTTCATTCCCAGATGAATGAATAATAGAAGCAAATTCTCTCTGCCACAAAAGCAGGCTCTTACAGTTCCTTTTCTGGTTCTATGGTTTCAAAGTCTGCACTCATGTTTAGTTTTTATGGGATGTCTAAATTGTGAGATTAAGTAGAGATAAAACAAACTGCTTGGAAGCAGTTTGGCAGCACAACACATCACTAAATGAGGGCTAATTTACTCAAATGAGAAGGAGAGCATGTTAGTACACAGATGCAATATGTGTTGTGGATTATCTCTGAGCTTAATTTTACCACAGCTCATCTGCTTTTAATCTTTTAATCAAATTTAGACAAGAACAGTAGTACTGGCTTTACTTAATTTGTATGTACTAGTTTTACACAGATAGGCACATCAAAAAATGTGCAAGTCCTCACAATCTTCTCAGCCTAAACAGAAATGCTGATATGATGGATAAACATGTGCATGCTGTTTGGCACTTGCAGGCAATGTCTGTTGAAACAAATTATTTATTTAGATTAACTTATCCCATAGCATCAAATTAAACAGGCAAACCAAGTCACTATACCTCATAGCTGCAATACAAAACTACATAGTATTTCCACAGTGCTTTTAAATATATGAAGAGCTTTCATGGTTTATTTTATCTGCTCTAAGCAACATCTGAATTTAATGTTATTTTTGTGATAGAATGTATTTTTTGTATAGGAGCTCTTTGGATAAATATATGCCTATCTTTTTTAGCTCAGACTAAGACAACTAAGATAGTTGGACAGATCTGGTTATAAATTATTTATTCTCTAGCATTTTAGTTTATAGTCATTATTTCAGTTATATATTACCCTCTTCATGCACTTAACTGCCTTTGTGTTTTTGCCTTGTGACAAAGCGCTGTGAAATACTTTTGTTGACATTAATTAGAGAAAGAGCTGAGTAAGTTTGGATGTTTATGATGAAATATTTAGAAGACAATGGGAACTTGGCCTTAAGTGCTGTAGTTATTCTCCACATCTAAGGGTGACCAGATGTTCTCATTCCTAATGGAGTGTTCATTATTTGTTACTGCCAATTTTTCAAATTGAATAGCTGTTTTATTGAATGTATTTCTTAATCAGCAGCTGTCAATAAGCCTTAAAAGTACTATTTCTGTGGAAGGAATCTTAACATTTTTGCAGACAGTAAGTCTTGGGACTTTTGAGACTTCACTGTTTTTCAACAATATTTCTGTCTCTTAGGAATACTGTGTAAACTTGAGGACCAGAGTATTGTACTTCTTCTGAGACCCACTTGAAATACAAGTGACAAACAATAACAACACTGATTTCCCTGAAAATGCACTGCAAAACAAAGAAGCCTAACTTTTTTATTCACAGTACTTCAATTAAAAAAAAAAAAAAAATCCAAAACGTTCTTGAGCATTACCAGGCTTCAATGCACACTAGTTTTTGCACTCAAACAAAAGGTCAGCTTTAAGCCTAGACCCACAGGCAATCTCCAAGAGCTTCTGAGCTTAACCCATGCATGCAGTTCAGGAAGAAGATGTAAAGACCATGTTTGAGAGCAAGGCTTTGCCTCCAAGGCCCATTCCTCAAACTCTTAGCATTACAATGCTGAGTGACAAACAGCAGATCTCTTGTTCCTGGTTTCCTACCCTTTATGGCCCATGATTATTTGATTGGCTAAAAGTAGAATGCTGATCCTTAGAATGATATTTTGGGAAGAAAAGGCGCCAATGTTTATAGAAAAGATATATACATAAATTAAGGTATAATTAGAGAAGCTTCATTGAATCTTTCTCTACTGCTTCTGTTCATCAGGATTAGCTAGACATCTACCATGCCAGCTCTTTCCAGTTGTTTGTGTGTGCTAACATGCGCTACACTGTCAAAAGGCAACATCCACTGGAGTTTTTAAACACACTTTAGAACAAATTTCCTGTATTGAGAAGGAAACTAAAAATAGCACTGCATAAAATAAGAGTATCTCCTAACAGTGTTACTGATACTTTTCTCAACAACCTATAGTGAACACACAGTCAAATCACTGATCAAGTGCCCTTGCTGCACACTTGGGAGATCTGAGGTTTCAAGGATCTAGATCCATATCAGAAGCCTCTGGTCTGTCTGGTCTCCACTGGTCTCCGCTGGCAGCCAAGGCCCTGTGTGGCCACTCCCTCCCTCCATCCCCTCTATGGGACAGAGGAGCAAATGGGTAAAAGGAGAGTGAGAAAATCCATGGGTTGAGATAATGACAGGGACATAATTTACCAATTACCCTTGTGGGAAAAAAAAACAACAAACAACCCTCGACTTGGAAAAACTAATTTAATTTTTTTGCCAATTGATAGGAATATTTAATTATTAATTTGGGTATTGGAAATTAGCAACAAGACCAAGAAATAAACATTAAAGCAGGGAAAACACACAACTCCTCCTTCCTCAAATTCAAAAGACACCTCCTCTTCTTCCCCTTGTTATTTTAACAGGCACCCTCTATCCCTTATTGGCTAAAAAGAAAAATATTCAAGGAAATATTAGATGCTGATAGACTAAAGACAACTGAAATGGTATGACATATTTATGGACGCACAGAAGCATAGAACAATCGAGATTGGAAAGGTCTGCTGGAGATAATCCATTCCAAGCTCAAGCAGGGCCAAAGCAGGTTATCCAGAACTGTGTCCCATTGGGTTCAAGAATCAAGACTCTGCAACTTTCTTGGCCAATGTGTGCTGCTGTTTGACCATCCTTGCAGTAAAAAGGAGTTTTGCTGTGCCCGGGTGTAATCTCAGGTGTTTCAGTTTGTGCCCATTGTCTCTCTTTCTGCCAGGGAAATTACTGAGAAGAGTCTTTGCTTCTTCTCATCAAGTATTTATGCACAATGGTATGACCCTCTTGAGTCCTCTCTTGACATTCTCAGGTCTCCAAGCCTCTCCCTGTATGTCAGATGCTTCCTATATGTCAGATGCTTCAATCATTTAATCACCTTCACGACTCTGAGGTATACTTAGCCTATCATTTCTGTACATTTTTGTTTGTTTCCCACCCCTGCTCAATCAGATAACATCTCAATATTTCATTCTAGACCTTCTGTCTCTTCTTGGTTTTCTGTTTCATTGAGATTTAGAACTTAGTGAAGAATTTTAGCCCTTAAAAATATTATAATTGCTTTTGGATGCATTGCGCTCAGTTATATTGATTATTTATATTGTGTGGTATAATGTGGTATCCAATGTTAAAATATTAAAATTTTTGACCTTAGAAATAACAGGTTCTATCAGATTAATTAAAGGCTTGTCTACTGCAAATATCTAAATTTACTTTTTATTTGTGACAAATAACAGAACTCTACCCTTGGACTATCATTTTAGTATTTATTTATATAACATTTTCTTTATGATCATGAAGCAATTTACCAGACAAGTCCAGCCATGACATGAGTATTGATGGAAAAATAAGAAATGAGGACTGCATATTCTCATGCAGAAATAGAAATACCAGGCTAAGTGTTCAAATGCCCTAAAAAAGCATTTAAATGCTGAAAAATGAGTTAGTCTAGGTAAGAAATGAAGACAGTCTGCAGGGGGAGAATGTAAATCTTGGAAAATAAGGTTTTAAGATACCCAGAATAGCCAGCGCCTTGTGTCTTCCACAGTGTAATGCTGAGGGCAAGGAGAGGTAATGTGATCCTTGTATAGGTAAAGAGTAGAAATAAGGTCATGAGCTTGCCTCTAGCTGCACCTTTGTAAAGGCTGAAATGATAATCCATTGCATCTGCCTCTGTAATTTAAGGGGGATGTATTGAGACAGCTTGAAGGAAGGCACTCAAAGTGATCTATGAATTGCAAAACAATGTGAGACTTACAGCGCTCAACCCTTTGAGCTTGTTGAAAAGCAGCAGAAAGATAATTTCACACATAAGTGAATCCGATGGGTGGAAATTTTCTAACATTCCTAGAAAAAGTCCAAGCAGGATTCAGAGACTGGTGGTTAATGTTAGAAAAAGTCAACCTTAAGATAAGATGGATTTTACTTGCTGTGCAGGTAATTAAATGTTGGGGACATGCTGGACTCACCATAGTTCAGAGAAATATAAATGAGTTTGGAGAATTAAAAAAGGGCAAAAAATGAGAAAGAGTTTTACTTCACTATTTGAGAGAATTCATATCGCCCAACAAAGGGGAAATCAGCATTGGGACACATGGTATTAGAAAACACTATTTCTTATATTTTCTCCAGGATTTGCTGGAAAGTTTTCCTCTAGGCACAATCAAGGAAGCTTTTTGGCTGTTTGTGTTATGTGCGTTTTAATTTTTCTCTTTTTTCTGGTGTGGTTTTTTTTTTGGTTTTTTTGTGGTTTTTTTTGGTTGTTTTTTTTTTTGTTTTTTTTTTTTTTTTTTTTTTTTTTTTTTTTTTTGCGTGTTGGAATTGGGGATTTTTTGTGTTTGCCTTTGGGTGGTATTTTAGTTGTTTGGCTGGGGGTTTTCTTGCTGTTTGTGGGTTTTTTAAACTTTTTTTTTTTTTTGGTCACTCTTACCTCAGAGTTGACCAAGACAGTATAAGGCAGAGCCCTGAGGCCAACCATGTCAACTGTCAGGAGAATAAAACAATCATTTGTGTTAAGAAAAATACAGTCTGAGCAACTCTCAAGGCTAGAAGTAGAAAGAAATATTTTTTGCCATTCATATTCACAGAGCTGCAGAGTTCCTTCTGTTTTTCCTCCTTGGCAACCTGAAGCAGGGAGTATCCTGCAGGATTATTGAAGTGTATATCCTCTATTTTGTTCTCTGCTACTCTGGGGCCCTGAAGTGATACTGAGCTTTCCTGCTTCATTTCAGTGCTATGCAAGAGTCCCAGCCTCTATGAAGTGAAGTGCTTTAACATAAAACATTTGGGTTTTTTTTTTGTACTAATAAAAGGGTTGCTGGGTGAAAATAAATGGTCTGTGTTATCCAGGAAGTCAGTCTGGATGAAAATCCCTGAAGCCTCAAACTCCATGAAGCAATGGAAGGTTAATCAAAGCACTACATAAAAGCACAATAAGACCCATTCCTTTAAAATGGTTATGACCCTTGGGATCCAAATATAAATTCTGAGTAGCTCTTGTTCCTCCTCTCCCATTAGAGAGCAATGTTTATGTAGGCAAAATTTCCATTAAAGTCATCATCATCCATTTGCATATATATTCAGGGAATTAAAAACTAGCGTCGATTTTATCTGTTTAAACCATCAATCCATGTCTGCTTAATGTTTCCTCAAATTGGAATAAAGGAGATTTTATAAGAACAGGCATCAGTGATATTAATAATGACTTCTCCCACACCAGTAGATACAAGTGTAGAGAAAGTTGTGTTGTTTGGGTGTTTTTTAGTGAGCTGGGAGATCACTGTAAGTCAAAAATGCCAATAAGTTTAGGAACTGATGTTTCTAATTAAATGTTTACTTTGTTTGCCTTGGGCTTTGAAAAGAGATAAGAAGCTGCTTCATGCTGATAAACAAATATGCATACAACACAAGGGGACAATGAGATCATTAACTGCTTTGCAATATGCAGAATTATTACTTTTTCACTTCATTTAAATAAGAATTATAATACTTAACAGAATTTCTGTTTATACAGGTCTAGGGCATGCTCAAGGTTACACTAATGAAAATGGAAATCAAAGTTGATAAGATGGTCTGTTTGTTGCTTGGCAAGTTGGGACAGATAATCACTACCATATTTTCAGATGTGTGACCTGTAAATTATTTGTAAGTCGCTCAGTTTCATGAGTACTACAGGTGATGTATGTGTACAGGTTTTGTAAAGATCTCAGCTGAGAAGTCCCTTGTCTTAAAAGCTTGATCTCTTCTCATTAGTACTACACTTGCATCTGAATTTCCTCATTTTGCTTCTTCCTTATTGCAGTCTTGTATGGGTTGTCTTGAAGACTTATTTACAAGGGTGTAGAATGTATGTCTATATACATACAAGTTTGTATTTCCTTTACAGAAAAATTAAAAATTGGAAACAGTCCAGTTCTACTTTATGCTTGATCTTTCTCTTTGTGTTTTTGACTGCATTTGGCATAGATTTTGGAGAACTAAAGCTTACAGTCCCCAAGTGAAATTATGTAAGACTTGCAGACACCCAGGGTCTTTCTTTGTTGAGAAATGTGGTTCAGCAATGGAAAAGAAAACAGGAACAAAAGTCAAACACTGAATAGAAACCATAACTATGTTCTTTTATTTTTGTTGCTTTAGGCAATCGCTAATGTTTTTTTCAGCTCAGTTTGATCCAAGAAACTATTTCTCTTGAATAATTTGCACATTATAAAGCTACACAGAAAATAGAATATGTAAGTGTAGCATATTATTTTGTTTCCTATCTTTCTCCATGCCTAAAGATAACCTCTGTGGGGAAGGAAATTTTAAAGCATGTGAGTTTATCTATAAGGCTGGTAATTGAATGTCAGGAAAAAGAATCAACTCCTTTCCTTTTCTAGTGAAAGATAATGGTATCAAAGTGTGATTAAAGAACATATCAGGAAAAAGATAAAACAAGTGGAATTTGATGCTACCCTTCCACTCTGCTCTCATGACATGCCACCTGAACTGGTGTGTCCATCTCTGGGGCCCCCAGCACAAGAACATCATGGACTTGTTAAAGGTCCAGAGGAGGCTACAAAGATGATCAGAGGGCTGGAGCACCTCTTCTATGAGGACAGCTGAGAGAGCTGGGGCTGCTTAACCTGGGGAAGAGAAGGTTCCAGGAAGACCTTAGAGAAACCTTTAGTGCCTAGTACCTAAAGGGACTTACAAGAGAGCTGGAGAGGGACATTTTACAAACACAAAGGAGAAGGGAGAATGGCTTTAAACTGAAAGAGGGTAGGCTTAGATTAGCTATTTGGAAGAAATTCTTTACTGGTGGAGTGATGAGGCACTTGCACAGGTTGCCCAGAGAAGCTGTACATGCCTAATCCCTGGAAGCGTTCAAAGTCAGCTTGAAGGGGTTATGAGCAGCCTGTTCTAGTGGAAAGTGTCCCTGCCTGTGGTGGGGAGGTTGGAGCTAGATGATTTTTAAGGTGTCCTTTGCAACACAAACATGGTTCAGGCTGAATTTTCAGAGCATATTTCAACTCACACCAATAGTATCTTGTACCTCACACAATCTATCTGCATTTACTAGTTTCTTTTGAAGTTCTTCCAAATCAATATAATTCCTTTCTTAGCTTCTGTGTTCCTCCCCGTGCTCTATGTGACAGTGTTTGAACCATGGTCTTTTCTAGGTAGAAAAACACTGCTGTCTTTCCACTGAGTTGCACTTTCTGCAATGCTATGCAAGTGTGGTAACAAGATTTACCAGATAATAAGCCCATACAAGAAAAAGCATGACTTTTTAAGGAAGAGAATTCCTGTTAGGTGGATGATGTGTCTTCTTTTCCATGCTCACAGCATTATTCCTGGATTTTATACTAACACTATGTAACATCAAATACAGATTCAGAAATGAGAGACAGAAAAAGAAACTTGTCTGAGGTTGAGGCCTACATTACTGACATGGTAAACTCTTCTCTGCCACATATCTCACTGGATATTGGCCATGTGTGCTTACAGTCAGATACCTCCTGAGATACCACTAGAAAATAACAGCTGACTAAACAAACATGAGTCCTGCTGAAAAGCATAAAAGTTGTACAGTTTAACTACACCTTATTGCTACTTTGCTAGTAAACATGATAATGTCAAGGAATTTATTTGCATGCTGGAATTTCATCTTGCGAGTTGCCAGAGCAGCTCATGACATGCTTTTTGATCTCACACTTTCTCAAAAGATTTCTAGCCATGGTTCAGGGTTAGTGTGGGTCATGGACCACTCTCACTAGACAACCTGAACTCAGCTATCTTCTGTATTGGAGGATAATTTATTAGAATATATGAAAGTGGCCTAGACAGGTCATCCTGAAGATTGTTGCTTGGCACATGTGTACCATGGAGTCGCGGTTTTAAATGTTCTCTGGGTCAAGCCGTGCTGTCTACAAAGACTTCTCACAGCCACTCACAGCTCTAATATTCTTCTTCCAAGATAAATTCTTATTCAGTGAAAAAGAAGCCAAAGAGACAAACATTAGGTATTTGGAAACACAAAACCAGACTCCCCTAAGCTGGATAAATCTGACTTCTAGTCTTTATACTGCCTTCCTCTAGAAAGACCTTCATTATCTCTTTGTTGGTCTTTTGGTTGCTTAAATCAGATGAATCAAATAAATTCCTGGTTTGTCCTATAAGCATAATCACTGAGAATTTTTATCAGCTTCCTCCTTATCAGTTCCTTTGTTATAGATGCACATCTGGTACCAAGAAAACTTGGGAATATCTGGATTTAAAAATAATTTTGCTTAGTTTACACATAGATGTTGGCTTTCCTTTATTGTTTCGAGACTTTTCTTGTCAAATATCAAGGGTTTATTGCAAACCACAGTATTAAGTTTATTCTAAAATGTTTAAATAATGGTGACAGAGTATTTGTTTTGCTCACTGTACTTAAAATTTGTTGAAGTGTTTTCACCCATGACATACAAATATGCCTTGGGCAGAAAGCAGAGTCAGAAAAATTACTCTATGAAAGTTTAAAATTTGGAAAATTTAAGTGTAAATATACACAAATAATTTTCTAATATAAACCCATGTGGCCTTAGGTAATGAGGCTGCTACATAATGCAGTTTCAGTAATAGGTGAAATTATGAAAGAGCTAACTTAAACTAATCTTAGCCCAGATGGGTCCTAAGCAATAGAGGCTCATATCTGTTTTAAGACTCATATTTGTTTTAAGAAGAAGGTGCTTTCATTGCTAGTAGAATGACTAAAAGCCATCAGCAGGATCTAATTCTGAAAAAATAGATGTGATTGTGGACATTGTCATTGTGATGCTTTTTTCCAGGAAAGAAAAAGAAGTATTAATAATGTCAAAGATGCATTCAGTAAAGATGAGTCTAGAATTCTGAGATGCTAAAAAAAAGATGAAAAATATACTGTATGAAGGAAAGGTAATAAATAAATTTTGTATGAAGGAAAGGTAATAAAAAAATTTTGTATGAAGGAAAGGTAATACATTACTCATGTTTCTACAATATTAGAACTTGAAAATGTTATTTAACATGGCTGATTTTTCCCTCCAGCCCCCAGAGAGTAGGCAGTGATTTAGATCAATCAGTACCCTCTGGGTTCATCATCTGTGAAAAAGAATTAAAGGGCTCAGGAGTAGAATCTTCCCAAACAACTCTTCTTACACAAGCTGCTAAATGCAGGCTTTCTAACATGAGAAAGAATACTGGTGTTGCAGTGAATGCCAAAATAAAATTTGCAACCTATTAACAATGTATACTTATGTAAAAAAACCCTGACAACTACACAAGAACCACATGAATCTGATGGAACACATCCAGAGGAGAGCTATGAAATTGGTCAGAGGGCTGGAGCACCTCTCCTAATAAGACAGGCTGAGGAGATAGTTAGAGCTGTGTAGCCTGGAGAAGGAGAGGATCTGTGTAGACCTTAGAGCACCTGCCAGCACCTAAAGGGGCCTACAAGAGAGCTGGAGAGGAATTTTTCATAAGGGCATGTAGTCACAGGACAATGGACAATAACCTTAAACTGAAGAAGGGTAGGTTTAGATTAGATTCTAGGAAGAAATGCTTTACTATGGAGGTTGTTAAGAACCAGAAAAGGTTTCCCGCAAGGTGGTAACTCCCATCCCTGGACATGTTAAGACTAGGCTGAATAAAGCTCTGAGTAGCCTGGTCTCATGGAAGGTTCCCATCTATGGTGACTAGAACCAGATGATCTCTAAGATACCTTCCAACCCGAACCATTCTATGATTCTGTAAACCACAGGAAACTGGAAAATGACAAATAATCAAAACTGAGGCATACCCTTGGTAATTTTTTCTTTTGAGAGTAAGAGACAATCCTGCCCTGTGTTCCTCTAAGACAAAAGCACTTCCTTTAGAACTTAGAGTCTCTCCTTTCTCCATATAACCAGCACTACTTGTCAAGGCTGGGGAAGGTCTGAAAACAGAGAATCTGATTCGGATTTGTGGCCTCTGAATGTACAGTGTGGAAAGCCAAAAGGCAGAGCAACTTGTCTGTGGTGTGGAGGGAGAAAGAACGTGCATAGGAGGCGTCAGATATTATGTGTGGTGTGAGTCAAACTGGACTCTAGGATGTATATGCTATTGTCTAGCTGCATACATTTTTTTTTTCTGCCTGTGGTATCAAAGACTTGAAATGCTAGAAAAGTTTCTTTTGTTCAGAAAGCTGAAAGCAGGTGTTTAATCTGCAGCATCAAGCAGGCTTTCTGGATGCTTGGCTGGGGGGCAATGTGCCTGGAGCCCTTTCCACTCCTGACAACAAGGGTGAGACTTCCTTCAGTGATATTATTGGAAATCAGCTGAAGTTTAAGGCGATTTTAAATTTTTTCTCAGCTGTGTGCCTTTCTTTTTGACAAGATCTCAGGTGCTTTTGGTTGTAACTTGATGTTCCAGGTAAATGAGAGAGCTAGTCATCGTATTAGCAAATGCTGGTGTGTGATCTACAGACACAGAATATGCTTGGGTTTTAACAATTTTTCCTGCTTGAGGATGTGCTGGGAGACCAGTTTGAAGTTGGGTATTGCTGAATTTGGCTCTTCTGCAGCATAAACACTATTGTACTGATCTTGAGAACAGGCAAGAACCATGTCAGTCAGGAATTAAAGTTCTGAAGCACAGCCAAAACTTCTTATGTGTCCAAGTGCACCCTACAAGGCTGATAAACACTTCCGCAAAGCTGCAGGGTTTGCCAAAAAGAGTCTACATCTTCACAGTGTATCACAGCCTTTTCTCAGCTAGGGTCAAATCTCAGAATCTAAAGCATGAAGTGTTTTTTTTTCTTTTAAACCTGCTCTTTTCATTCTTCCAACAAAATAAATGAAAAAAATACATCTAAATGGATTAAAAGAAAAAATGAAGAATTTAATATGGTCTGCAAAAAAAACTGTTTCCTGTTGTTTTGTAAAATTTTATTAACTGTATGAGATTTTTTCCTTAAGTTTTTGTCCTGAAGTAAAACAAACAAGCAAACAAAAAAAAAATGGAAGTCTATTTTTTTTCCCCCCAAAATAAGTTTAATTTGCTGCTTTTCTCAAAATGATATTTACTTGTTAAAAGTTCTGCTTCCTAATTTTGGTATACAGTTATAGCTGTTAGCAACCAATTTCTGAAATTCATTTTAACCTTTACTAAGCATAATATCATTTGTAAAGATAATCTCTGCAGACATCAAGAGTGTAAGCCATCTGCTTTTGTATGAGAATGTCTTGCTTCTGAAATCCTTCTCCTCACTTCATCTTTCCATTAAATATAGGAGACTACTCAGTTCCAGTCCCAAACTGTAAGAACTGTTTGGTATTTCAATACAGTAAAAACTAGCTGTGCAATTTCTATATTCAGTTTTCAGCTAAGTACACACATTTAGAATCAGAAATAGCAGCAATAGCTCAAGGTACAACTGTGAATTAACTGCAGATATGTATTTATTTTAATTATGTTTACTGAAATTACTGTAATGACAGGAAATTAACATATGTGTTTACATCATACAGGAATTAAAATTGATTACAAGGTGCTGAATGTTGACATTTGTCAGTCTCTGAAAACAGTTTGGAGTTTTTGATTTTTTTCTTTGCGCAAAAAACATAAATTACAGACTGACCTGGAATGCTCCATATGATGAAGTAGCATATGACCATTTCATCAATAACACCTGTATCACTTGTTCAATAAGGGGAGAAGAGAAAAAAAATGAATCATCTGCAGGTTTGATAAATTGTAACATTAATAATTCAATGACATTTCAGTCTAAACTCCCTGTCAGAGATGTCTGAAAGAAGTGGAAATTTCCTCCAAGTGTATAGATTGCAGTCCATGGCCCCATTGGCACGATTCTGCTGGAGATTATTCTGAAGCTACTGCAGTAGTCTAGAAACTAACTAAAGCTCATTAAATTAGATTTGTGAATTGGCTAGAATTCTTTTTTTTTCTTTCTTTTTGTTTTTTTAAATACATTTTGGAAAGAATCTCTAATGTCCACCTATCACTATAACAAAAAAAAAAAAAAAAAATCAAACTCTGAACAATGCAACCAAGACTACTAAAAACGTTTAAACAAAAAATTGCTAGCTGTGTAATTCAGTTAATGTTGTCGCGCATTTTATTGTGCACTTGGGAGAGATTTTTATTAGTGCATGTGACAGGAGACAATGGTGATTACTGATCAATCATCATGTAATTAGAACATAAAAGCTGAATGTTGATTAGGCTTCCCTTCTTTCAAAATCATTAATGAACCTATTTTCAAATTTTAATATCCTTTTGTAACCAGATCATTCCCTTATGCCCTGACAATCTCCATTATTGTGATAGAAAATAGATTAATATATGTGAGAAAATATAATGCTATTTTTCATAATTGCACCCATTTTCCCTAAAAAGGTTTCTATTAGGAAAAGACCATTTTCAAGTAAAATTACTTTGCATATTAAAACAGCCATGAGATATTTTAACTGTCAGATTATTGTATATGTGTGCATTATGTCCTTTTCACAGAAATTTAGGAAGTTTAGAAGGAAAATAAATATTTTTATATTGTGGCTATTGATCTAATATTTTACTGATAAATATTATTTCTCCTGTAGGTATCGAGCAAGATGTTTCTGGATAACAGAACCATGGAATGGGTCAGATCAGAAAGGACCTTAAGAATCATCCAGTTCCAAGCCCCCTGCAAGGTCAGGGACACCTTCCACTGGACCAGGTTACACAAAAACCCCATCCAACCCGAGAGCTTGAACACATTGGAGCAACAGTATGTGTTGATTGTATTAGTGCTCTGAATTTACTTTTTTCACCTATATCTATGACCAGAGCATCTTTTTTTTTTTTCCTTAACAAGAACATCCTTTAATATGAAGTAAGGAAAAGATAGTTTTCAAGTATTTTCTTCATTATGCAGTCCTTGTGGTCCCTTATAAATTGCTTTCTCTTGCCTGGGGCCCGGAAACTTAGAAAAGTGTATAATAGCTTGATTCTCTCTCTCTCTCAAAAAAAAAAAAAAAAAAAAAAAAAAAAGTTTGTTTATTTAGGTTTATTAATGGCCTACATGGAGCCACACCATCAATACCAGCATCCCTACACATGTGGGTATAGGGAGTGAAACCCCATAAGAATTCTGAGAGTCCAGCCCTTTTTAGAGTTGGCTGAAAAATAATTAGTGAGACAGCATGGTCAAGTGTGTCTTCAAAAATCAAAAGGGTTTAATAAAATAACTGAAATAGTGCAAAATAAAAGACAAAAGCCAAGCACAATGAAAGGACAGATCTTTCACCTGCTACAACACCTCGAAAATACCGTTGGTTCCTTTGTTCTTTTGTTCCTTTGTTCCTTTGTGCCCTTTTCTACTTGATGGTTGAGGATGGTTCTATTGGATCTTTGCCAATAGAAAGGGGTACAGATTTTGGCAAACAGTGACAAGGTCCAACAGGTGCTTCTCTCTTGGCACTGAGCCAATTACAAAGAGAAAAAGATAGAACTTTCCAGTTAAACTTCCTAAAAAGTCAAGAGGTAAACTGAAACCTTTTCCCTAATATAGAAATGCCCACTTGGGAGTGGGGGGTGCATTACTACATGTGGGGATGAAGGTTTATAGCAGGAGACCACCTCTACCCTCTGGGGGGTTGGCTAACAATGCAACAGATAAGACATGGCACACATCCTGCCCACTGTTGAGAAGCAGGGATCTGTGGATCAGTGGATCTGAGAACTATTTGGGTTGTAAGTCCACAATACTGGAATTAACTTTCATGTTTGATTAATGTTACACCATATGGTAATAAAATGACATCTAATTATGTTAAAAATTTTTTAAAAAACCCTCAGTGTCAGCAATATTTATTTTATTTGAAATAAAATGAAAAGAGATGTAAAATATTTTATATCTTATAATTCATATTTATCAAAAATTCTTCTGTAGCAGATAACTGGCATGCTATTGTTCAACATCACATACTTAAGATACTGGGAATTATACTCTTGTTCAATATTTAAATTTAAAGACTTGGATTTTTTTTTTTTTAGCTCTGGCTGCTCACCTGAAAGAACATGTTTATAGTTACTATTGATTATAGTATCAATTTATAGCTGTTGGAAGTTTTCTAGATCAGATATCTCTCCATCTGAATAATTTTTTGATAAAAGTTAAATTTCCTTAAGCTCAATTCTTCTTTGATCATTGTAGCAGAGAATCATACCTCATTGCATGACTTTTATATCTTTGCTAATATAGTATCAATGACTTCTTTCATATTACCATAAGAACTCTAGGTTTTTTGACAAGCATTTTAGGATGTTTATATTTATATTTATGTGAATTAATTGTAAAGGTTATTTAAATGTGCCTTTCAAAGTTTTTCTCCTTTGGGATATTACACAGGTTATAAAACAATATAAGAGTTTCTTGCTGGCCTTATAACAAGTAGAATAAACTAATAATAATAATAATAATCTTTAAAACTCCACAAATAAAAAAAATTCTATCTTAAAGTATCTGGCAATGCAGAATTAAATATATTTTTTTGTTATAGAAAAAAAAAAAGAAAAAAAAGAAGGCCAAACAATTAATAAGAAATTTATTTTATATTTAATATAGTGACTTGCATCAGTACTAATTCTAGGAACTGAAAAGTAATCAGATGTAGCAAATGCTGCAAAAATCCTGGAGTCAGATATTGTTATCTTTTTCAAGATTATTTTTAAAACTGGCCCCACTTCTTCACCTGCTTAACTCTTGAGATCTCAGTAGACAACCATTTTAACTGCCAGCCAGGAATTTTTGCTACTAAATGGTAAAGGACAGGAGTGAGAAGAGCTGTACTGACATGGTATATTTAACTAGCATTGCTATTCAGATAAAATTATATGCCCTTATCTGCAAGGTTTTATAATGCCATCTTAGAGCTTGCTGCCACATTGAAATGCTCCACAAAGCATAATGTGGGTAAATTTGCTTTCATTGAGGATGTGCAAATGTACTGGTCACTGACCTGATTTAAAAGCCATTGTACTAAAATTAAAAATAGATCCAAATCCAGTAGCATACCAAAGTTTTGAGTAACAGTATAGTCTCATTACACTGAAATTAATAGTCTAAGCTGTTGTTCACGAGAATTATCTTATGTTCCCCATAATTATAGCCAAAGTATTTAAGACTGAATAAAAGCAAAATTAAAAACAACATGGAGCATTGTACTGTTTGTAAGGAATGCAGCTGGGTTGTGTTTAAGGTTTTGCACTGATACTAGATATTGATGATCCTCTGTTTCTCAATCTTTTACATCAGAATATTCCTGCACACTCAGAGATTCTGAGGCAGCTAACAGCTATTGACTGAGAAGATAAGTATTTAAATATCTCTTTGATCCTTGCACTGGTTTGAGGAATGCTCTATGCAAGCAGGTTGTATGATCAGAGGACAGATACAATCAAATTACTGGTGCTGAGCTCCTGACATCCACACTGCTCTTCTGAGACTTTTCTTCTGGAGCAGCTCAAGAGTGCTCCTGTGGACTGCAAGCACATTAGCAACTGGAAAATGTTATGTGCACTCAGAAGCTTAGTTTCATCCAAAAGTAATTGAGTTTATATGCTCCAGGACTTCTCAGAGCATGAAAAAAGTGTAGAAAGTGGAGGAAATGGAGAAATTTAGTTTGAAAGCTTGTTCAGTCTCTTAGATAAAAAATCTATTCCATCCTGGAGATGATGATTATTAATATAATGGTGATAGTCTCTTAGAGATATAATGAGGTGAGTTTTTCAGGGATCACAAGGCTTGTTCTCTCTCAATCAACTTTATTTTCCTTTAGTCTTTATTTTATGTGTAGCTGACTGGAAAGTGAAAAATCATTATTCAGAAAAAATACTTATGAGATTTCTTCCTGTTAACCACACTTTTACTGAAAATATGAACAACTGAAAAAACCCCTCCAATATCTAACTGCTGTTTTCCTTTCCTGTTTCTGAATTCTTATTGCTGTGAGATATTATTACAAAATAATTGGGAATTATGAACATCAAAATTTTTAATTCTAAAAGGTTTGATTTTCATCTGCATCCTGTGGGCTAATACTGGAAAGTATTTATCATTCAGCACCTTGCAGTGGTCAGTGCACATACAGGAGGATAGTCTGCATAGCTTTGGTGATTGTTTTTGTCTTCAGCATTTATTTAGCAGCAAAGCATTCTAGTTTTCTTTCCTTAATTGGGAGAATATGAGCCACTACACTAACATCAAGAGACACTTCTAGCTCTGTCTTAATATACCTTAACGTATATTCTTAACTTCAGGTCTGAATTTTTTGCAGACTTTCAGGCTACAGGTGTTGAGTAAAATGGCAGAGGTGGGACCATCTGCCTCCTGCACTGTGCCTGGTTGTTGTCAAAAGTCCTGGGGAAATGGATCTTCCCCAGACCACGTGACAAGATCCAGTTACTAAAGTTCTTAGAAATGCCTCTGCCCGAATTAAGGTGCAAACGAGACCATATGCCAGTGACAACAGTATGGGTTTTATTTGATAGTAAATATGGGTGAGAGCCAGCAAGAAAGTAATAGAAAGTAGGTGGGGGGGACAGAAAGAGAGTAGCAGGGACAGAATAAGGAAAATTTCACCACTCCATGGATCTCAGTGATGCTCTGTTGATCCTCTCCAGCTGGTCTTCTTGGTGATGAAGGCCCACCCCCCAGAAAGCACAGAATCCAATGGATTCTATGGTCAGGCTAGGTAGGAAAACCCAGGCACCTCCATGGGGCAAGGAGTTTGCCATTGTCTCTTACAACACACTCTGGAGCAGTCCTGTGGTGCAAGGCTTCAGGAATAACTTGGGTGGGGGACACTTCAAAAAGTCTTTGCTGGATCGTGACATCTTCTCTGCTGCCTCTCACCTGAATGTCCCGTGGATGTGACCGCTGGGGTTGGGGGTTCCACGGCTGGGCCAGTTTGTGTAAGGGAGGATGGGTGTTCACTGCCTCTAACCAGAGTTTACACCTGAAACCTCCTCCCCTTCCTTGTTTTGGGGGTAGCAAACCTGGCCTCTGTGGGCTGTGGTCTCCCCCACCCCAAACTCAGCCAGGGAAGAATCTCTGCTGCATTTGGCTTTCACAACAAACCACTTGTTGATGTATTCTTCTGCCTCTGCCTTGTTTGTTTTTCCCTAGACCGGAATGATTGGAAAATAGTATCTTTTCTAGGTGGTTTAACTTACAGTCCAAAGTTCCAGTCAGGTATCTTCAAGGAGGCTTCTTTGGTTGCAGCTTCTTTATACACATTTTGTTATAAGGGGCGAAACTCTTTTATATTAATGTTTGAGGCACGAACTATTTCAGTCTAACACCATGGAGATGAGGGGTCTTCCTCAGCCCTAGCCTGAGCTGTCAATGGACCTGGGGCTGAGAAGGAAGTTCAGGGAGGATGGATAGGAGTTAACTACATACATGTTTGTGGAGGGCTTTTGATTTTTTGGTTTGTTACTCATGAAAGTGCTCTTACCACAAATACTAGCTTGATCTCACTGTGTTGCATATGAGTTCCCAGTGATAGAAAAATTTTGCCTTATAAACTGAATTTAGTGTAGTCACTACAAAAATTAAAGGTCTGGGGTAAACAAGTAGATTAAATATTTTCTTTCTGCATTGAATTTCTTTAAAGCAGAAGGAGAAGTTCAGCCACTTACACAGGCTTGTTTAGCAGCTATTTTTGACAGTGTTTCTGGTGTTTGCTTGTTTGTGTGTTTGTTTTACATTGAACAACATTTCAATTTTCTTTAAAGAATATATTATTCACTTGGGAAATGAGACATATATTTTGGGTTTACTCAAGATTTTTTGCAATTTTTGTTTCTGTTTCTATGATTTCTATTTATATTTGTGTTTAATTTGGTTTTTAATTTATTTGGGTTTCTCTCCAATGCCTAAAGCTTTCCTCACCAATTTTTGAATGTCTGAATAGGTCTTGGCAAAATTGCTTCTCTTCAGTTCTAGATTTCAGTTTACTATAAATTTACTGAGCCAAAATTAAATTATACCTTTGATAGCCTGTTTAAAATTTCACTTTAATTCTGCCCATAAATAATGGCCATATTTCAAAAAGGAAGTAGCTGGGATTTTTAAATGTCCCCTCTGTTCTATTCTTTGAGATTTTCAATCTTTTTGATTCAACCTGAATCTTTGATTTATGAGATATATATATTAAAATAATCAATGAGCTAGCCAAGTTCCCACTGGAATGCACAGACTGAAAACATACTTTTACTGAAGGATATAAATCTCCAATATCAGATAATATGCGGAAAGTATTTTATAAATTGATGTCAACCATTTTGTATTTTATGTCAAATTTTGTCTTTCACTGGAAGTATACTGTGGAAGTAGTAGTAGTTTTTCTTGGCAAAAGGTTGAGTCAGTGAAGCTATCTTCCCATCATAAAAGTGGAAGTGCAGCCAAATTTTGTTTCTTATCTGTCCCTTAACATTTGGTTATGTGTTCTCTTTATTTGTTTCTTTGAAATAATTTGTTTCTTTGAAAAGATAATATCTTTTCCCCTGTCATTCCTGAAATAAGACAGAAATACCTCCTTAAATACTGATGAACAGGTGATCATGATTTTGGAATGCTACCTTTTGTGTTTTCTCATAACTCATGCACAAGGGCATTGACATCTGCTTAATCCTCTTTCCTCACCTTAATTTAAAATAATGTATTAAAGTCTAGGAACTAATGTTTGCATGATATACCTCTCAAAACAAATGTCTAATTCAGAATCAAGGATGTTTTGCCTAATCCTAGAGGGGAGGAGAAAGTGCAAGTGTGCTCCTACTTATTCTGTAGAGGTGTCATTAAGAATATTTTTGATTTAAAGCATTTCCCTGATCATCTGTAAACAGAAGTCTAAGGAAGAAAGAAGAATGGGCATACACAGACCTTCTGTCATGGCCAAGTCAGGCCACACAGTACCCCCAGACCAGGAAAATGAAATGGTAGGAGTGGGGAACTCGAAAAATAAAAAGGCACAGGTGGTATAAGAATGTTTTTGAGGAGAAGCAGTACTTATGAAAGAAAGGAAAATATAGAACTCCAGAATAAAATGCATCCAGGGATAGCAAAGTCATTAGAAAGGAATGAAGGCTTGCAAACTACATGACTAAAGTAACAGGCCAGAGACCATCCTTTGCTTCTGAGACCAAATGCTATAACCTGGCTTCTATTCATGGGCCCCAAATCTTTTTCTCCAAACGAATTACGTTCAGTCTCCCAAGAACAGTATCTAGGAAACTTATCAGCCCAAACACTTTACAAACTTACTAAACTCTGCCATAAAACTTCTATTTACATTTCTGTATCTAAAGAAAAGATGTTCCGGAATCTTTCAGTTTAATCTTATAGCTTAAAGAAAAATACATCAAGTTTCATCATTCATTCAAGTTATATTAAACTAATTTGCTTTAATCTTCAAAGTTAGAATTTATTTGCTTCCTTTGTTCCTTGCTCCCCCTATCATATTCCAAAACAGTAGCCACATTCCAGTCTTCACTTGCTGAATTAAACCATTCTAATTTCTTAGAAAAAAAAAGTGTTAAATTGTGATTTCTTAAAAGAACCCAAAAGAACCCTCTTTCTTGCAGTATTTAAGCAATGTAAAATTCCAGTGGAACCTGCTGCATATCTGCAATCTCTTGTCATATTGAGTACAAATAAGTAATGGTTGCAGTAAGGATATTTTTTTTTATGACATTATAAATTTTTGTCTGTTTGATTCTGAGCTGTGTTATGAAAACTATAAAGCAACTGCATTGCATTGTATGAGGAATGTTGAAAATTCCTCTGAAAAGATATGCAAAGCCAGATATGTTCTAAGACTCAAGCTCTTAAATCACAGACAAATGAAGGCATAACTACTTCTTATTATTGTCAAGGAAATATGCATCAGCTTTGAAAGAAACACATCAAATTAAGAGAGGTGGAAAAAGAGCATACAAATGTAGTTAAAATAGATTGGAAAAAAAAAAGGTACATGTGCTCAGGTCATACATTAAAAGATCACCATGAATTCTCCTTTTCCCCTTAGAAAGCAAGTGGCTTAAATACTGAATTGTGCTGAATTGTTGCTAACTGGCCGATGTCAAATTCTTTCTCAAATTCTTCATTAACCTTCCAAGGGGAAGGATATTCTAGTAGATTAACTCTATTTTCCAGCCTTCTTTTGAATTTTTTGTGAATCTTGCCAACATCTGGGCACTTGGAGAACAAGCCAAATGTACTGATAGCCCTGACCAATATCTAAGATTGCTTATCCTTAAGAATCAGAAGAGATAACTTCAATTGGAAATGACAGGTAAAAAAAGTAATACTAGTAGGAAAGTCAGTGCGTGGGTCTGAACAGAAATAAAAAAAATTAAAAATAAAAATAATAATAAAAACCCCCCTAGGATTAAATCACAGCCTCGGATTTTGGACACGGGATAAAGTTTTATGGAGAAATGTCCAGTTGCAGCTAATTATTTAGTTGGAATAACATTCCCTCCACCACCTATACAAACACTAGTATATGTAAAAAAAGATATTAGATAGAAAATAAGATTAGAAAATCAGATTAGAAAATAAGATACATAAGATATAGCTGAGGTAAGCACTGTAATTAATTCCACTCCATCTTAAAATGTTCACATTACTTCCTCTCTGGACACAGCCCATGTGGTGATTGTTCAGCTGCATCACTTCTAGAAATGCACAAGAGATCTATTAGCAAAATCATCTTCCTAGCAATATATCACAGTTTTAATTCTCCACTTCTGTATTAATTGCTCAAGCATCATTACACTGTCGGTCTATGCTAAATATCCCATGATATTAATATACTTTTATTGTTATCGTCTAAAAAATTTCTTTTTAGGCTCATTATATCACATATTTATTTGTATGCAGAGAACTGGATGGACTTTAATAATCTTCTATTAATGATCTTAGATCCATTTTTCTTAGTCTCCATAAATTCAAGTTTAATCTCTTATTTAGCTCATTTCTATGTTGAGTGCGCACTTGAATTTTATCTTCATTTCTATGAACCTCTTAATGGTATTCCTCCTTTGCTTTATCCTGCTGTGTTTCCATTTTTGTGCTGTCTCCAACTTTGCAAACAGTCCACTAACAAAGAGTCATCCTCTGTTCAAATTCTTTCAGTATATGGCCCATTCAATTCCAAGTAAGCCTTTGTGGCTTATATAAAATTTCTCTCTTTCTGTGGTATTAAGATTCATAAATCAAATGCACACTGAATGCTTTCTCTTTCCATCTCTTCTCATGTTCTCTTTATTTGATGCTAACGTTTTTTCCTTCTCTACTTTCATAACGCTAAAAACACCTTTTCCTCTGCAGGATCCATCATTCCAGGTCCTCAGTTTCCTGTTTTATTCTAGAAGAGATAATGGACTAAGGTCCCTTAGGCTGACCTCAGGAAGAACACCATGACATAGCATGGATTAATATGGCTAAACTTCCCTGGCCCCACAGATGGTAAAAAGCATCATGGCCCTGTCTTTACAGCTTGCTGGGAAGTGCCAATTCTGCCTCAACTACTCTTGGGCATTTTAAGGGGGGGAAATCTTGGCCTGAGTGGAAATTCTTTCAAGAAACGTGCAGATAAATAATCTGGATATGCTAGCCTGGCCTGTTTAGAGAAGTTTGCAGCTTGCCGCTGGCTGTGTTATGGGATGTTGTGGAGAGGCTGCTGAGCCCTGTCCAAACTTCCAGCTAAAAAAATCCCCTGGTTTACTGTGTGGGCACCAGTGGGAATGCTAGTGGCATCCTGGTGAGTAGGGAAAGTGACTACAGAGATCTGAGGGTGTTGGTTTGGGTTATCAATGACTGATAGTCTTCTCCAGAGTTCTGCTGCTGAGGACAAATGGTATGAGGAAGAGGGCAGTGATTCAGTGTGTTAACAACTGATTGCAGAGCTGGTGCTGGGAGCAGGATTTTGTTATCTATCACCATGGAACACTATTTGAAGATCAACGTCTGATTATGGAGAGATGGGATCCACCTGACCAACCATGGCAAAAGTATCTTTGCCAGCAGGATGGATGACCTGGTAAAGAGAGATTTAAGCCAGGAAAATTGGAGGAAATTAAGTTACCAGATATTCTGGTGGGGGTAGTGAAGGACACATTTGATGCCCAAAGAGCCTGAAAAAATATGGAAAAAAGGGAAAGTAAATACAATGAAGCACAACTGAAGCAGGGTTACATCAAGAATTTGCATATATGCAAGGTGGTGACCACAAGGTACAAGACATCTGCAGGAGTTCGAGGAGGGGAAGTAATGCTTGACCAAGCTGATAACCTTGCTTGATGAAATGAGTGTCTTGGTACTTGAGGGGTGAACAGCGAATACTGTCTGTTGTGTTCCCTGCTCCTTTAGGGCTGGCTAGCAGCTACAGGGGCTGGGGGCAACATACCCAGGGTCCAGGAAGGAAGGGGAAGTACAAGAGTCTTAGGGGAGCCTTTGGGGAGAGGTCTTTTGGCAGTGTAACAGCTAATTGCAGCATGCAGGCAGGCAAGACACCACACGGCTTCTGAGGGTGTTGATTAGATGGGATTTATTCGGGGGTCCCATTCTGGGGGGGAGCATGGCTCCCACAAGAGAACGCAAGAGGCAAGCATGCCAGAGAGCCAGCCTGCGAGAGAGAGTGCCCCAGAGAGACGGGCCAATGCCTCCTGCCTCCACTTAGGAGAGTTCCAGCCAGCAGGCAGATCCGAGGCTTGGACCAATGGGATACTGATGGGGGAGGAGAACACATGAACCAATGGGAACAGAAGGTAGGAGGGGGTTGGGCAAACCAATAAGGCATCGGGAATGAGGTGATGGACAGGGGTTACAATGAATGACACTTAGGGGGGGTTTACAACTTAGTAATGAACAGAATGAACAGAACAATCATTTAAGAAAAAATGAACCACCACAACTGTCTACTTTGATTTCAGTAACTTTTTGATTTTCAGTAACTTTTTCAACCCTGTCTTCTGTGAGATAGATTCTCATAGAGAAACTGATGAAATATGAGCTGGCTGAGCAGACAATGGGGTGGAATTAGAATTGGTTGAATGACTGGACTCTAGTTGGAGGCCCATAACCAGTGGGATACCCCAGTGGTCAACACTGGGTGAAATTCTCTTTAACATCTTTATTAATGACATGGCAAACAAAACTGAATGCACACTGATCAAGTTCATAGGTGGTGCAAAATTGAGAGAAGTAGCTGACAAGTTATGGTTGTGCACCTGAGTAAGCTGAAGAATTGGGCCGGTAGGGACCTCATGAAACTAGACAAAAGGAAATACCAATTCTTACACCTGAGGAGGAATAACTTAGCAATGCCATCAAATTCCTGAAGGGAGGATGCAAAGAGGACAGAGCCAGGCTCTTTTCAGGGATGTCCAAGTGCAGGATGATTGGCAATGAGCACAAACTGAAACTCAGGAGGTTCCATCTGAACACATGGCAAAACATTTTTACTCTGAAATTTACTGAACACTGGCACAAGTTTCCCAGAAAGATATTGGGGATTCTTTGTCCTTAGAGACATTAAACTTGATGGCACACAGCCCCAAGAAAACTCCTTTGACTGACCCTGTTTTGACCAAGGGCATTGGAGGAAAAGCTCTCCAAACTGTATTTTAACTGCCCACTAAATTGAAAAAAAAGTGATTTTTTTAATCAGAGCATACAATTTTAAAGATGACCTTTTTGTCAAGTCCTATAACAGTCCTTGTTGTTTATTAAGCTCCTTGTACTATCTTTGTTGGCAGCACTATTTAAAACAAAGAGGAAAAAAAGCAAACAAAATAAAAGTAATCCTCTTCAAGTAAACAATTTCCATAAAGGCTCTGTTTTTTTCAGAAGTCCAGTTGTATCTGAATTTGAGCTAAACCAGTTTGTATTCTTTCTTAGGGAAGATATCTCCTAGTATACTTATAGCTGTCAAGCACATCTATTTTTATACTTTATTATTGAATTAGTTAATGTTTTACAGTGTTGGAGGAGAAAAGTACTTTGGGTTTGCTGTCTTCCTTTTGTAACTTAACTCCCTGAAGATTTGGCTGATTTTGAGTAGAAAGGATTGCCTTGGCACTGTTTACTGCAAAGTCAGCTGGGACCTGGGCTTTCCACAAATGCAGTGAAGGTAGATGGAGTTGGGCTCTGCTAACCTTCAGGCAGCATCTGTGGCCTCCCAGCAAAATTACACTGCAGATGTAGCCATAGCACCTGGGAGTGGGTTGCTTTGTCCCACCTATTTCTTTCACATGAATATGATGTATGCACCACTGAAAACTTAGTTCAGAATCTGAGCATAAATCAGAACAGCAAAACACCAGCTGTTACCAAGCCAGAAGGAACACTGAGAAATCAGAAACATTTCTACCCCTGTATTTTTGTAAGAAAAAAAATCTACTTAATGGATAGGCAGACAGCAAGGAGACTCCTCAATGGTTTGGCTCATCAAATCAGAAAACATTCAGAATGTATAGAAGTGGTTCAGGACACTTCATATAAAGGAAAATCTTTCTTCTGTAAAGAAGGCAAAGAAAGACTGAATGCCAAATGAGCAGATATATCAGGGCAAGGAGCTCTCTCTGACTGGCCCAATCGGTATTACTGTAGCTTGAGGTCTCTGGAGCTTCCCTCTCAAAGGAAATGGACAGAACAGAAAAAGAGAGAATGGGGGACACACTGTCTCTTCTGTGTTTGCCAGGGTGATTGTGACTTAAACCAAACAGAGAGTAGGAAGAAAGGGCAACCAAGGATGCCAAAAGAAGGGATCACGGAGTTAAGATAAAAATATTTGTATACCTAAAACCAAGAAATTAATATGGCTATGTGAACTTGTAACAGTACTAATTATAATTAGAAGGGTAGATCTAACTGTCAGGTCTTGACTGCTGAGTCAACAGGGCTAGTAATTTCTAAATAAGAAGGTTGCTCACTACTTATGACATCAGTATAAAAATCATGCAATCTGATGTGAAGGAAAGCAAAGAATACCCAAAGAGTACAGTGTTCTGGCAAATCATATGGGATGTTTGTTTCAAAATAACCCCAAAAAAACAAAGATTAATTTGAATGATGAATTTGAAATTTTATAATTTCTATTTCTTGTCAAAACATCTGTGACCAGGGATTAAATTTTGCTTAGCATCCTGCATCCTTGTTGCAGAATATGAGTCTTAAAGAGATCTCAGATATATTCTCTAAGTTACATAGTTTCATTTTCTGTAACAGGTTAAATGTTCATGTAATTGAAGAAAATGATTTCCCATAGGGTATTCTATGCATGCACATACAGATTATGTGTATTAATATTCCTCTGATTTCTATAAAAATTATCAAATCTTTTTAAGAATGTGGAAATTTAAAGTAGAGAGGGTTTAAATCTGTGGGTAAGGATTTATGGCTGCCTTTGGAGTTAACTTTAACTATAGTGTATATAGGCATATAAAGAACATGCTTAAACTTTTCAGATTATTAAGTGATGATGCAAAAATCTTTGAATCATGTGTCAAAATGAATCCATTATCCATATCAGTAATTTTCAGGATTGAGGGTTTCATATTTTTAATAATAAACTTTCTACAGTACCCCTAACTCCTCGTCCAAAACAAAACATTGACATGATTTTATTTCATTATTATCTTAGGAAGACTTCAATAAATGCATCTTAAACTGTTTGCAATTGAAATTCTATATGTGCTTTGATTAATAATTTTGCATGGTACTTTGGTCACATTTTACTTCTTGATGAAAATGATGATTTAATTATGATAACTTGATGAGGCATGCTTTTAAAACAACTCTCCAGAGTTGCTTTTTTTCCCCCCCTAAATTCTTGATTGGAACCAAGGTCACTGTTGAAATGAAACATTATGTGTGAGTAATTTATAACATAGTTATTCTGGGGTCTGAATATTCAGATTTCCTATTTTGAGCTTTTTCAAATATTTAAATCTTATACATATTGTGGCTTTCTTAGTGCTCAGTTTTACAGCATAGGGAATCTGTTATTAGAAACCACAAAGCTTTATAAAAATGAATATTAGAGCAATGGAAATTGTTGTATTCTTTACCAATATGACAACATATGCTGCTCCTATGAACCTGACCAACTCTTGGTCCTTTACAGAGGTAAAGATTCTGTTAAGTCAATATGAGGTCAGGGAGAAAGGTTAGGCAAAGAAGGCAATATTTACTGATGTTTCAGCTTTGCATTTCCTCAAGGGAGAAATGGCAGTACAGCTGGTGGCAAGTTTTGCCCATGGATGTTCTAAATATCTCTTGGAGTCAAAAGAGAATGTAAGACTTTTAACTTCCTATTTTTAAAAGAGAGTAAGAGAAAATTATCAGTGCTTTTCTAGACTGGTTTGAATAAAGAAAAACAGAGAGCTATGGCAGGACCCTTTTTGGGAATAGCTAATAAATTGATCAAGAAATTTAAATAGATGAAAGGAAAGCTGAACATGGCAAAAATAACTTGAGGGATTCGGCTACACATCTGCACAGAAAGAATGATGACACAAAAGCTTACAGCACAGAGGAACTGAGTGAAAGCATCTGGACAGTCATCTTTGTCGTTAACTGGTCTTTTTCTTGAACTTGAAGAACCAGAAGAAACCCACCTTTTGAGTAATGTCATACAGATTTTCACAATTTTTTAGGGATCTATACAATTTCTCTGGAAATTTTGAAAAATAAAACACATAAAACCCCCTGATCCACATGTATTTCATGTAGATGTTGAATAGAATTCCGTAGAAGGTTAATTGTATTAAAAAAGGATAAAATTTTCAGATGTGAACCAAAAATCCTGTTCTAAAATTCAAAAAAATGCCCAGACTCATTATACTTCCATACCACTGGCTTATAGCAGTCACTGAGAAATGTTGTTCTTCATTTAAAAAATGGTTTTTTTTACTCTCATGGAATACTGTTCTCTCTCTGTCTTCAGCCTCTGTTGATCTTTGGGATTATATTTGAGTTTAGCATCTCTCTTATTTTCTCTTTTGTCCTCACATTGATTCCTGATCCGTATATCCTTGGCTTTCCACCACTTCATTTAACTACTATTTTCTCATGTCATCAAATCTGCATATTTCACACTTTCCTCAACACAGTGGAATATTTACCTAAGTACTTGTGAAGGCTGTCTCTTTTCACTTCAAATCTGTTTTTTCTGTTCAGTTCTACCATCTGTTTACCTAAATAACTATTTTCCAGCCACTTTAAAACTCCTTAGTTCCATCTGTTTTTTCCCATCATTGACTCAGACTTCAAACCCTCCTCTGTCTCCTCCTTCTCTCCCTGCCTCTCTCTGGTACTCCCTTCATCCCTCTCTCTTTTCCTCTCCCCCACATAGGAACCTGCCGGTTTCTTGCAAGATGAAATTATTGCAGTGCAGCACAACTTTCTTCTCAACTTTTTTTGCTTCCTTGTTTTCTTCCTGACATTTAGTTCTTCTTTCTCCCTGCTGATCTGCATAATTTCCAGCAGTTCTCCCCTCAACTTTTCTCTTGTTATTATGACCTCGCTTCAACTCTGAAACTCTTCTACACCACTCTTACCTTTGCATTTTCTTTCCACATAATTTCTCACTACTTTCTGGATCTTTTATTTGACAATTTTAAAAGGGCAGTCTTTGCTCTTTGAAAGATGTCCCACCTTTATCTTAAATTTTATTCTCATTTGTTGTCCTATCTTGTTCATTCCTTTTACTTCAAGCTCATTAAATGCAGACTGGTTTCTCCTATTTATTTATGCTCAATTTATCCCTTACATTGAAGGGTACTATTTTTGTTAATATCTTTAGTGACATTTTAGTAAAACCTTAGACTTTTACAATATTTCTTCATCATCTTTGCCCTCTAAACTGCCTTTTATTTTGCTTGAAATAATTTTCTGTCTTTGCTTCTGAAACTGTTCTCACCGTGTCTCTCTTTCTACCTGCCTAATCATTCTGTTGATAGATCTTTTAGAAACCCTTCCATACCTCTGCTTCCTGTAGGTTTCCCGTAGGTCATGTCCTCCGTTCTTTCGATTTACGTTTCTACACTAGTACATCTTTCTTTCTGTGCAAACTAAAGCTAAATAAAACTACAGCCTCAGCCAAAAGGCTAGGAGTTTCTTGTGTTTAGATGAATTGATTCTGGGGGAAAAAAAAACCCAAAACCAACTTCCAGCAGCACAAAGAAGTTTCTAGAGACTAAATGAAACACATAATCACTTGATTAAACCTAGCAGCAAATGAGATTTTATGATGCCATATTTTCTTGTTTTGCTTCGGTTTCAGCGAATGATATGCTATTAAAAGCCTTGATTTACCCATAACACCACATTTTAAATTGCCAGAAGAAGGAGAAAGCTTACCATAGTTGCCAGTTGAAACAATACTCATGATGAATGATTTTCAAACCCCATTCATATCCTAACATAAAAATGTGGGGAAATGAGTTCTTCTCTTATTCAGGGCTTTGAGTGAGTAGGACTAGAGTCAGTTTTGTGCCACACTTGTGCTATTGCAGTCAGACAGCTGCTCAGACCTCACTCATATTCTGGCAGCTTCTTCAAGAGTTTAATTATATAAAATTAACAGAGGACTTGACTGATAGCCAGCTTTACTGTCTGAACATTAGTTTCTGGTTTTATACAGAAGAATGTATAGTGGTCTTGAGCTCCTGAGAAAGGTTGTAAGGAAAGAGAAATAACAACAAAATAAACGCAACAAAATAAAAAGTATCAAATAAACCCTCTAATAGAGCAAAGGAATAGAATTCCTCAAAGAGAAGTAAAAGATATGCTGAAAAATGGGTACTCTCAGGCACCTGCTGTGATTCTTGGGAAGGGTTCTGTGCAGGACTGAATGATCCTTGTGGGCCCCTTCCAGCTCACCTGATTCTGTGATTCTATAATAAAAAGAACCTGAAAAATGAAAAGTCTAGAAGAGAAAACTGTTCTGGCACATGGGTGGAGTGAAATTTACCTCAAAAGTGGGAAGACTTCAGCTTCCCCTGAAATAGAGTATTAATGTGTGTCCCCATGGTTTATTGTGTTGCAAACAATGAGCCATGGAATTAAAAGAAGAAACTCATGTGCCAGGATAGGCAAACATTGCAGTTTTGGTCATAAACTTTACATTGTGGTGAAAGGAGATTATTATGTCATTTTTTGGTTACACATCGTAATTATTTTTTGTCTTCTTTCATATGTCATAAACTATTAATTTCTCAGTATTCACAACCACTCTAACCATCACCTCTTTTGTATTAAGCAGGATAACTGATATCTCAGCACCCAAAAAATAAGCTGGATGTCTCAAAGAAGGCTCTGAAACATATGGATTCTTTACAAAAAATTGAGAGTACATGTAGTCCTGAGTTTCAAGCTGAATGTGTTGATGTTAAAAAAGGTTCTTTCCCAGGCTTTCTTCTGGCAAACAGAAGAACAATGTTTTGTAAATATAGAAATGTTTACATTTTTTCTTATAGGAGGGACTTTCTTCTGATGTCCCTCTGGGATGACCAATTGGTAGAAAGGTTTATCTTTTGTATTACCAATCAAACTGGCCTCTGACTTTCTGTATAAAAGAGGAGCCATCCCACAATAAAGGTAGAACCCACGACACCTGCAAAAAGGAACCTGTCTCTGATTCCTTTGATGTCTCTTGCAACAAGTACAGAAAGCAGACATGATACTATATACTGCAACAGAATAGCATAGTGACTTAGCTTAGACATGTAAATATATTTGCTAATTTATTATTTTTTTTTTCGTTTTTTGCTGATTAAAAGAAGTGTAATAAGGTAATGGAAAATTATAGTTCTTTGCACAGCAAGTCCTTATCTCACACAGATTAAAGATGCATTAAATTTTGTTTGACTACTTTGAAATAACATTTTTTTCATAAAATAACAGGCTAAATTAATTTTGTATTTTCTAGTCCTTTTCTCCCTAAATCACCTCACTAGCAGTTCTTTTGGTCAGACAAAACCTAATGCTAATATAAATTTAACTAATTTAACAACAGCCCTCACTAATAATGTCCTCAGTTTTTATTCCAAACTGAGGGCTTTCCAGAATAGGGTAAAAATACAGAGATATTTAATTTTAATCATTTTTTTGTCAAACAATAGAGGAAAGAAATAT
Organism: Cettia cetti; assembly: GCA_013401135.1. Taxonomy (NCBI): domain Eukaryota; kingdom Metazoa; phylum Chordata; class Aves; order Passeriformes; family Sylviidae; genus Cettia; species Cettia cetti. The sequence continues at coordinate 8,094 of VZUI01035721.1, read as the reverse complement.
TGATGCATTGATGTAAGCTATTAACTACAAGTGTGTGTTTGCTTATATATTTAAACTACCTTGCAGCATTATTATGTTAAAATTTATTTCTGGCACCAGACATTTAAGCTGTGGCCCCAAAGTTTTATTATACCACAGGTTTTAGTCTGCCTTCTGAAAGAATAAACTGTAGCCTGGGATGGCCACAAAACAGTACTGTTAACTTCTGCCTAACAGCACCAGATTATTTATTGTTGACTTTAGAGGAAACCATAAAATCTAGACATGTCTTAATGTAACCTAAGTTATATTTTCATTGAATCTTTGCTTTTGTGAATTGACCCTTTTTAGCAATATTAGAACTCTTGATAAACATGTAATGGAGTGACACTTTGCTTGTCTGTAACAGGTTGATCAAAGAGTCTGCAACAAAGCAGACTTGTTACTCTTTTAGCGTATGATTGAATACAATATGAGCATGTGAAGGTATTTCTGAGCACTTAGATGCATGTCTCAAACAGACAAAGAGTGAAATCAGATGCCAGATGGTGCATCATTCCTTCCCATATAATTTCTTTTTCCTTGATGTCTCAGAGCTACCTAGGGAGCCTGGTTGAAAAAGAAATCCAAATGAAAAGCCAAATTTCTGGGGAGAAAAGACTACAGAACGGGAGGGAAGCTGTTTTAGCTTTCTTGTATTTTTTTGTTGAGCACAGATCTTGAAAATCAATATGTGTAGTGTCTTTTTAAAGTCTAATTAATCAAATTATATAATTTCTAGTTTTACAAATGCTCAAAAAATTCTTCACATTAACTGTCACACTATTTTACTTGTATTTAAATATGATAAAGAGATAGTGGAATCTTCTTTCTGCCTCTTTTGTATTCTAGTACTTATACTAAGGCACTTTACAAGTAATGATCCCCAAACAAGTCAGTGTTGCAGTTCCTGGTTTTATTCTTGCTACTTGTAGTCTATCAGTGTGGTGTCCCACCCCAGTGCACAGAGAGAATAAATCATTGGTCAGGCAAACAGAGCAGAGAACAAGCCAATGCATCCTCCTAGTCCTAGGGCTGAAGCTTGAGTACTGGACAAACTTTCTGGAGACACAACAGGAATCCCCTGAAATAATTCTAATCTTGGATACACAGGATGAGTTTAAAATAAATTTCTAGTGCAGAAAACAATGTACACCTCAGTGACTAGACCCTCTTCCAAGTTCTCTATTTTTTTACCTAAATTTCCTACAGATTCTTATATTTTCTGCCTTAAAGAACTGGTCTTTTAATATTTATTTATAATTCTAATGAATCACTGCTCCTATAGGCAAAAATATTCAACTTTTCATTCTTTATTCACCCAAGAATTATACAAGGAAGTTGGCTTTGGCCTAATTTTAGTCCTGTTACATCACTTCTAATGAAACCTGCTCAGATACACATTTATTCTTAAGCATGCCTGAAATCTATGTACCCCCTTGTACTAGCAATGTGAGATAGTCTACCTTCTCATGAGATCCTTTTGTCTGCTCACATTTAACAGGACTCAGGAATATCTACTTTGTGCCAGGATGGAATCATTCACCCTGCAAAATATTGCATGGCTATAATAGTTTATTTTATGCATGATATGTAATTCAGGTAATAGAAAAGAGTATTTATAATTGCAAAGAAGAGGCAAATAAAATAGACAGCATAATTTAGTGAACAGGTCACATTTGCCATCCCTTAACTCAAGAGTTTTAACCAAGATTCTTAGGAGTACCAACTGAAATAAAGGAAAACTAATAAATAAGCATCACTTCCCAGTTACTGTGTTTACTGATTGTCACTGAGACAACTCACAAAAACTCATATCATATACTCCCTGTGAGCCAGGGACAAAATTCTACTGGATTTCTAGGAAAAGCCTGATACCTTTTTCTGCCTAAGAAAATATTCATCTCATTAGTTTTTGGTGTTTTTTTCACTTTTGAGCTGTTTATGGTTTTCCTTAAGGATTAGCATCTGGGATTTTTTTTTAATTTTTTTTCTTTTTTGTGTGTGTTAAAAAGAGATTTACATATTGTGGCTGTCATTCTTGCTGTTATTTATGAAATTTCTTTGCTGTCACAATGGAATCTCTGCATGGTCTGAGAAGGAATCATGTTACAGATGGAGTTGCAGACAGACTAATTAAAATTCCAGTAGCAAAGCCCTAGATCCACACAATTTACTGTGTGTGCTACTTGGTTTTAGAGCCTAAATATCTGCCTTTATAGAGTGGGTCTGTTCACTAAAAATCAGGCATTTATCTTACCCTATATTTTATATTAAATACCATGACAACCACAGGGGCTTTATCATGTTCTGTTGATAGATGTTATTAAAAAATTACTCACTGCCATTAATGAGTCCTTAATTCATCAGCCAAATGAATTGAGATTTAAAGTGTTTACTATACTTTTATCACCTATATTGTGATCCACATTTGATGCTTACTTACTCATCTAAATGGAACAGAATGTGACAAATTTGATTTCTGATTTAATGCTTATGCTACCTAGCTGACTAACTTTTCATCACATGAAATGATGTGGGATTCTAGAAAGACCTGAGTACTTAAAAATAAGTCAGAACTCAGAATCAATGGACATATTCACTCCTGCCTAAGCAGATGTCCTGGCTGGCACCACAGGCACAGGTCCTTTCCAGCTGAAGAGGTCTTATCCCATAGATCTGGTTTCCTTCCCTATCTGCCAAGCTTTGTAGATAAAAGCTGCCAAAAAGAACAGGGCTGATAGTAGATATACCTATTTATACCTTCTAGTGTACTTAGGAGGTGTACAAGGTGTTTCCAAATACAAGGTAGGCCTTACATGTTGCTTTTGTATTGGGAGAAGCAAAGACTGCTGTCCAGTCTTTCTTTTTCCTATTTGTGTCTCTGGCAGACCAGTCTGGAGAGAACAGGTTGCTGCTGCAGTTGTATCATGTGGATACTCCCATCCTTGGGAGAATAGGATCAAAGTAATACAGTCAGGAAAGGTGGGAAAGTTGGGAGAGGAACTTAAACTTCTGAAAGAATAAATGTTGATAACCATTCAGAATTTGTAATTCAGACTGGTGAAAGAATGATGGAAAGGGATATGTTTTGGAAATGGGAAATGAGTACTTTTGTCATTAGGCAGGGTACACAGGAATGGTAGGAAATGGGTGAGTTTGGTGGGAAGGATGATGAATTTACCTTTCAGTGTGTGGGTGAATGTGAGTCATTGTCACATCCCTTGCAGATTAGCAGGGTAATTTCAAAAACTACATAGTGTCCCAAATATGAGTTCTTTTACCCTGTATGCAAGAGCCAATCCACATACTGAGTTGAGATACTTGATTTTATTACAATTCTGCAGAATAGGGTGCCAAGCATGTAACACAGCTGATATATCTTTTAGGAAACAAGCATAGTTTTTCATATAAGACATAAAGAAAGAATGATGCAGAAACAGGTGATTAGTCACTCATATAACAAAATTCCTAATGCGCATGTGGTGGTCTTGGTACAGTTCATTATACTATTATCTACATATACAAATTTCTGTGGGTGTGTGTTTTTTTTAGCAATATAATCACCAAAGGTACTTGAGGTAATATTTACATCCTATCAGGTACCACCAAGTTATTATTTAACCTTATTCTCTATTACAGTTTCTACTTCAATCTATGCAGAACAATTATTCGTCAACAAAAAGAGGATTTATAGTATTCTGTTTGTGAGGAGTCTTCAATTCCTCTGGCACACTGTTGTCATGGTTTCAAGACCAACCTTTAGTTGCTGTAAAATTTTGTGGATTTTTTTACGTTCTCTACCATGACAGATACATGGCTATGCCAGAATATTATTTTAAAGAAGATCTTATTTATATTAACAGTTTGGTGATTTATATTTATCTGATTGAAAATTTTTGATCTTTTAAATTGGTTGGACTACTCACCAGTCATGGACACTTTGAATAACCTGAAAATACTTTTATTCTTAGGATGAAAAAATCCATCATTTTCATTGGTCATATTACATGCATGAAAGAGAAACTTTGCTACACATTGATCAAAATTTAAAAATCACAGTTAATGTAAAATTTCATTAGTAGTGTTAAGTTACACAAATCAACCTTATGAAACAATTACTGGGCCCTAAATTTGACTGCAAAATTAATTGGGGGGGAGGGGCTTGCTTCTTTTTCACATTTGAACAATTGCTGCTGGGTTAATGAGTGAAATTCAGTGAATTATGGATATGAAATTTGAATAGTCAAAGGCAAGAAGCACTCTGTTCAGTACCCTCCTTTAGGAGAAAAAGAGCTAGTTAGAAGATAAGTTTTTCTAGCACATTTTTCCATCAAGTGTTTTTCAAGGAACCATGCAAAACCAGTGTCTTAGTAGATTACTGTTAAAATGAAACAGTTAGCATCTCTCTAAATACACTGTCACAGTAAACCGATAGAGTTTATTTAATACAGTTCACAGAAGGAGAACGAACTGCTTTCATGATATCTCAAAAAATAGCTCAGAGAGATGAATAGACAGTGATAAGACTCACAGAAGGCATTTTCTCATACACTTCAATGCCTGAAATCTGATATGACTTGTCTCAAATCACTACCTGCTCTTGCTGCCTGTCAGAATAGACTGAATTGGAGTATGCTGAGAAAAATGTTCTCCTTCACTACCATCTACTTTCCACTGCACTGAGCAACCCTGTTAGTAGAAAAGCTGCTTATATGGGAACTCTTTTAAAAGATCACTTCAATAGAAAATAACTTATTCCCACCTAATCAGTGGCATAATATTTAAATAAAACTTATCACAACCCTCTGGAAAATAAATATATTTTTTTTATTTTGGTAGCCCACCATTTTTTCCGGTCATTTATCAATATTCAATTTTGAGCTGTACTGGGTTTTGTAAAACCCCTTGGCAAGTGTGCAGCAGTTGACTGTACAGGAGATAGAACTATGCTGGTGTATGTAGACAAGGCAGACTGTTTTCCTAGGTTATTGAAAACTGGGGAGCTGATTCATGCTGGTGGCTGTCTGAACAAAAGCTCCATTTTATTTCTGCTTTGAGGCTGTTAGCCTTTGGTAGGAGACAGGGGTAGTGTGTAAGTGCTGCACACCATTTTGGGAAGCATTCACCTTGGAATCACAGAATCAGAGAATGTGTAAGATTGGGAGGAATGACAGTGGGTCATCTAGTCCAACATCCTGCTCAAGCAGTGCTGTACTAGAGCACATTGCACAGGATTGCATCCAGACAGTTTTTGAATATGTTCGGGGAGGGAGACTCCACAGCCTCTTTGTGCAGTCTGTTCAAGTTCTCAGCCAACCATACAGTAAAGAAGTTCTTCCTTATGTTCAGGTGGAATTTTCTATGCATCGGTTTCTGCCCATTGCCTCTTGTCCTGTTGTCCTGCTGCTTGGCACCATGCCTCTCGTCCTGTTTCTTGGTCTCCATTTGATCCAGGACTTATTTCATAGAGAAGAGAAGCCACTCTTTTCAGGCCCTTGTTCAAGTGCTAGAGTCTTTTTTATAGCCCTGTGTTCTTGTTCTGACTTTCACCAAATATTGTCCCTGTTACACACTCTCAAATGTTCATACCTTTTTGGTACATGAAGGCTCTACCTTAAAGCATCATTATCATTTAAGTAAAATCTAGGCTTCAGTTCTTTCAAATTAAGAAGTTTATAATCAAAAACTGTTTTCTGTTAGAAATCATTGAAAAATGATTCTGAGTTCTCTTTTCTAACAGGATGAGATACGCCCTACATGCTCAAGGAAGTTCTGGAAACCTGAGATATTTTACTTCAAAGAATATGTAAAAGTGTAATTAAAAGGCTGCAATTTTTTAAAGAGATATTATTTAGAGGTGTGTTTTATTTCAGTACAAATCTGTAATGACAGTTAGTGGGACTCTAGATAATAACAAGAATCCAGTGATTTCAGAGATAAGGACTCAGATGAAGCACCATAACCACACTGAGCATCACCATAACTATCCTTGAACTAACCTTTATCCTAATCCAGAAATGTAGGAACACTGGAATACTTCCCTGCCTGGTCATCTAACAAGTGTTTAACCATCTAAAAGATCCTGCAGGGCATAGTTTCTTATCCCATAAATCATCCCGTAAGCACTAGATAATGCTGATTTTCTGGCATGGGAAAAACTTAAAACCAAACTATCTCTAATCTACCTGCTTGATACTATGGCTCTCAGCAGTATAATCAGCTGCAGAAAAAAACAATTTTACTTAATGGTCGTCAATGAAGGAAACTGTATCAGTTCTTATCCACCTCTAAATTTGTTTTGAAGTAAAACAAGTCTCATTTTAAAATTATTATAATATACTATTACTGTGGGTATAATTAGAGGAAAATAGGTCTTGATGCATGACGGAGTCTTATAAAGGAGACAATTTTTAAACTGTATATTTAAAATCTAAGAAAAAATCCTGTATACACTATTTTGATGTGGCATTTCTACTTATTATGGCCTCTTACCAAAGCCTGTCATTTTGTGTATTATAATGTTTCAATAAGTAGTATTTCTAAAAGATTCTGAAATTATGAGTGTAATCATATGAGTTATTACAGTACTTCATCATTTTAATGAAGAAGTCTTTCTGAGATGTGGAAATTAAGGATTTTCTTTTTGTTGTACCACTTCACTTCACATCCAGGTGTTATCCCCCTACAGATTTGTTACCTCTCATCCCTTAACAGTAGGGCAAAGATTGTTTTGGTGTAATAAGGTTATAAAACTAGCAAAAAATACTGTAGGCATTGCCTATTTAAAATTATCTATATTACATCTTTAATATGGACAAGGTTAGACAACTGGTAGACTTCAACAGCTCAATGTTTGAACTTAGCCAAAGAAAATTCTATACTGCATTTGAGTGTCATGGCTGCATACAGTCTGCATCAACAAACTCCATAGGCTTAAGAAATTTGAATAATTTGCAGAGCTGCACCATCTACAATATTTTCTGCTAAATTTGACCATGAGTTTTCTTTTTTCATCTGGGATCTAGAGAAAGAATTATGCAGCTGCTAGAACTGTTCAAAATATTTCAATACAATGTAAATAAAGCCTTTTGAGTGTTTCTTGTGGGGACAGTAAAACTATGTGGATGGATAAAGATGTGAATAGGAAAAAGCTCAAAAGCTCAAATAATTTGAAGTTTGAAAAGCCCTCTAGACACCTAGTTATTTCAGTATATGCTTCATTATTTAGGGAATATTGGTCTTTAGCATATGTCTGCCCAGTTACATATACAATACTATCACACAATACTCCTAAATACACTATACAATTCTACTAAAAGAGTTCAGCAATTACCACTCCTGCTGCTGCTTCTATACAAAGGGAACACTAATACTACTACTCTGCCATCAGGAATTTTTGAAGGTCAAATATTTTGTAGATTATGAAGAGTAAAGATATTGTGGTAATAGAAGTACAGGTGACAAGCATGCCTGTAATATAAATGATGGAGATTTGAGTATGTACTTCAAACATTTAGGTGTGTCTCACAAAATGCTTAATGAATAATGACAATAATTTTCCCTATTTAGATCTTCTGAATATTTAAGAAATTAAGTTTAAAAAAACAGAGGAGAAGAATAGATATTTTTAACACTTTTGAGAGGTAGATGGCAAAAATCTCCATCTGAGACTTATCATCACCACATTTTGCCCTGATTCCTGGTTTTATTTTTAATGTTGGGATGTACATCTATAAGTCAGTTGTGTCTGTACAGAAAGTATGTTTTATGCTGTACAAGTAACATGTAACGGATGAGAAAAGACCTTGACTTGGTTTGCCATTTTGTTGTTGTCTTGGGTTATGGAACCAAAAAATGTGTATTCTATTTCATCTGTTGAAAGCAGATGGGCTTTTTTCTTTATCTCTTGTAACTGTGGGGGGAGGGGTGTGGATGCTTTCTGATAATGGCCCAGCTGTTAAAATTGGGTGGGGCAGTGTCTCATCTCTTTCATCACTCATCCCCCCCCCCCTTCCCCCGCGGGGATATTGGCTGATAATGGCCCATTAAGGCTCCCCAAGCACATGACACATT
>VZUI01035720.1:0-51632 GCA_013401135.1 Cettia cetti | reverse complement strand
AAGGGAAAGGGAAAGGGAAAGGGAAAGGGAAAGGGAAAGGGAAAGGGAAAGGGAAAGGGAAAGGGAAAGGGAAAGGTCACTGCACAAAGTGTATTAAACTGACTTTCCCTTTATGTTTTATTACCAAAAGCATACTTGGGAAATTATGTTTCAAGATTATCTTCCTCAGGAAAAAAATTGTTTGGTCTTCCAACACCACATTCCTACACTTTTCAGGATGGTGGAACGTATTTAGGTTGACTCCTACCACTTCCCCTTCATTCATATACCCATGTTAAACCCCACAGTAGGATCTGTGGTGAAATCCCTTATCCTTGGGTAGTCAAAAAAAGTTTTATTTCTGAACTAAAGCCCTGTGCTTCTTACATAATTCATTAGTGAAAAACATTGAAAGCAGCTTAGATATTTATGTCAGTTAACCAGCTGAACATTTGTTCTCAGGGAAATACTGCGACTAGGCAGGTGAAAAATTCCTCAGACACATAATTCAAAGTGTACCATGTAGGAAAAAGGTTAGAGGTGTTGCATCTTTGTAGACAGAGAATGTATGAAGTCCATGCTGTAATTATGAATCCATTTCTGGCATCTCCTCTACAAAAAGGAAGTTGAAAATACTGATATTCAATCAGGTGAGACATACCAGTGTCAGTCTAGAAAACCTTCTGTACAGAGAGACAGTAAAGAAATTCAATACATTTCATTTTTTTTCAGAGAGTAAAGGGTCTTGATCATGATTTAAAGGTACAAAGAAGAGAATTCTGATGGTAGGTTGCACTCTCTTCTACCTGAAAATTATACTAACCATGCGCCAACTGGAAGATAATAGAAGGTAAGGAAGAGGTATATTGTTTAACTGTTAGACATACTGATTCATGAATTTAATGCATTGTACTTCCCTTAACGTATTTTAATCAAAGCTGTGCATTTTTATAAATTATATCTTACATTACGAACTACAGTCTCCATGCTGAAATTATTTGGTGAACTTCTGCTGGGAACTTGTGGGATGACTCCCATGGAAGAAGTCATTATGAACACCTGGGATTGCATCTATAGACAAGGATATGAAGCTATAAACTTTTCAATTTCCATTTCTGTATTGCTTTAACCTGCCTCTCATTTATGGGGCACAACACAGGACTCACTGACTTGATAGAATCATAGACTAGCACAGGTTAGGAGGGACCTTGAAAGATCACCTAATGCAACCTTTTATGGGAAAGGAATCCTAGAGATTATCTAACACCCTGTCCAATTGCATCTTGAAAATTTTCAGTGATGAGGACTCCATCTCATCCCTGGAACAGTTGCTCCAGTAATTGGTTGTTCTCACAGTAAAAAAAATTCTTTCTTATATTGAGATGAAATCTTTCCCATTGTAACTTGTACCCATTAATGAGTTGATGAATATAACAATATAACACTGTATCCCAGTTGTTCTGAAAACCTTTAGGGACAGACTCTCATATGAGAGTCCACCATGCCCTTTTCATATCTACATAATCCTGTAAGCCTCTCCCACATCTATACAAGAAAAATTGTACTTAGACAATTCTCCCCTGTACAGGATCTTAAGGAACAAAATAACCAATATTTCCTATTTAATATGAACACTTCAAAAGGGATAAAAATATCTAATTTTCCTTATTTAATATGAACATTGCAAATGAGATGAATACCACCCTCTTCCTCATTTTAACAGCTGAAGTACTTGAATAATTATTTGGGACACTACCACCTCCTCTAAGTCTTCTCTCAGGAATGAACTCATCTTACAGACCTATTCAGTTGAGGGAAAAAACAAGTACTTTTAAGACTTCTTTGCTTTTCCACCATGTAAAAGGAGTCTCTTGACCTCAAAGGCCAAGATTGTGTCTTCATATATGTTTAGCATAGTGGAAGCAATTCTGTTTTACTAAAACACACCAAATAGTAAAAACCAATAAATTTGCATAGACACAGGGAGATGTTTTAGGCTAAGAACCTACTGTTTGAAAATAACTTTTTGCTATAAACAGCTGAGGATGTGATTCTGTTCAAGACAGTACTTACTTCTGAATTGCATATACCAGTTGGAAATGATTAAGGAGTATTATAAAAAAGCACAATAAGCAAGTTCAAAAAATTACTAGAGGAGATAAATATAGCTATATTTTTCATACTATATAGGTATGAAAGGTAAGAAGGTACATTATGTTCATCTAGTCTGCCCAGACATGCAATATGTGCCAAAGACTATCACCCAGTAATTCCTGCATCAATTCTTTACAGAGAGTTCCAGCCTAAAAGAGATGCTGATAAAGGATGAGATGACAAAACATTTGGGGATGTATAAATCAGTCAGCAAGAAATCATAAAGGTGGCAGTTAAATTCTAAGCAAGTTAGTAAGAGGTGCAAGAATGCAGAATCAATGACCATGATTTATCTGAGGTGCAGAAAAGGACTGGAGTCTGTTCCATTCAGAAATTGATTGGATAGGGGAAAAAAAAAAAAAAAAGAAAAAGAGAAAATGAAGTTCAGATGAGAAAAGAAAATTTAAGAGCAAGATGTGAATAGACTCTGCAGTTGGAACACTTCTGTTTGCCTTACTTATAATGTCTAAGGATATTAAAAATGGGAATTTCAAAAGAATGTAAGGAAATGAGTGTCCACACCCCTTTGAACGTAATGGCTTTTGACAAGTTTTTCCCTATGTTTCACGGGGAAGCCTGCTTCAAGGATAGATAGATGCCACCAGCTGCCTAAGACAGCAACTGATTTAAAAGCAGTAAGAACCATAAACCTTTATTAAGAAAGGTGCCTAAGACATATTGTCCTGGATGAAGTAGAATTTTTTTATTGACTATGCTTCAAGAATGTATTCTATTATCACTTCCTCCATTGAGAAGAGGAAGTTGTGTGCATTTTGGAAGTAGAAAAAAGTAATCTCAATAATTATTTTCCATACAATAGGAAATTGAAAAGTATTTAATTTTAGTAAAACTGGTCTTAATGTCACTAAAAAATTTAGTGATAGATCTCAGTACCTGGCGGGAGAGTGTCTCGGCTTGTGACAATGTGCTAATAGAGGGACTGTTGCAGCCATCAAAAGTGTTTCTTCTCGTACTTATCCTGTCCCGTTCATTTTGTACAGCTGGAAAAGAATAATCATCTCATTTATTGACTTGCAAACACTGACACAGAGAATAATTTCAGAACTTTATCAGATTTCAGATGATAACTCTAAGAACTGAGAGGTATGGCATTCAAAGATGATCTGCTCTTAGCTCTGAGTGACGAGGGAGGATGATAATACATGTTTATAGTCTCTATCGGCACACTACTCGCCTGTAAAAAGCATAACTAATTGTAGATAGACACTGAATCATGAGCACTTCTGTCACTGGCTTAATTACAGTCAAACCTCTTTCTTCCTTTGAACTTGAACACATGGTCTCAATTTCAACCAATTTAGTAAGTCAGGCTTTATGACAACAGATATGACAGATAGCAGAAATGGACATTTCCAGACTGCCAAACAGGTCAAGTGGTACAGCATCATCACTGAAAAAAATATTTCTCAGAGGAAGTATGAAAGCCCTACTCAGGCTCTGCTGAGGGAAAAAATGAAACAGAAATGTATCATGAATTTAATCCACTAGTAAGATAATTTTGAAACTTAAATCTCATGTTCTTCCTCAGTAACTTTGCATTCCTAGACACTTTATGGAACATTAACTAAGTTAAAGAGAAAAAAAAAAACAAAACCAAAACCCAAAAACCAGCACACCAAAAAAGTTTTAAGGCAGTAAATTCAGTAAGTTTTGTCTCATGGAGTCAAAAAACAGGCATTTGAAAGAGCTTTGGATGAGGAATCTGTAATCAGCATATGCATATTTCTTTAAGAAGCAAGAAGGTATTTTTGAACTAAAGGAAGAAGAATAAAAAAAGTGACAGTCAGATTCTTCTAAAACCTAGATCATGTCCAAGATTAGCCCAAGGAAAATAAAAAAAGGGAAAAATAATTGTGCTGATGGAAATCTTTCTATTGCATGAGAAAATTCATTGTTTTTTAAGAGCAGCAGCTTCATTTCCAAAGATTCATTTGTTATTTAGTGGGAAATAATCTGCATTACAGAGTGCAGTACAAGAGGTTTCAATAAGGAAAAAAAAATTACTCTGCCCACTGAGTAGGTTCAGGGTTTATCTGAACAATGCACAGTTTATTCCAGAGGTGCACTAACTTTTTTACAGGGACACTTACTGATGGGCCTTTTATTAAGGTCACAGGAAGAAATCTTTTGTGGTGATAAACACACAGTATGTTGTAGACAGGAAAGAAAAAACATAACCTTTTGTAAAAGAATGCTGAAACAAACATCCAGTGCTGAAACAAACATAGTTAATTACAATAAGTTCAGCACTGATTAGATCTGCAAAAATAGTAAGGTATTCTGACAATACACCGCTAGTGAAGATGACTGGTGGACCACACTTAAAACCATAGGTGCATGCTTTAATTTTCTTCTACATACACATAATTTTGGATTGTTAAACTAGACTATGTGGCTAAAGCTTTTTCATCAATTCAGGCTAAAATTGCTTTAAACAGAGACCCCATGAGGAAGGTGATACATATGCTTGTAAAGGACTTGTAAAGCTTTTAATAACTGAAGCCTTTCTTATCTTTGTCCTGAAGAAAAGAAATAAATTCACTAGAAAGATGAGAATCTATCATAGACTCTATGCTACACTTATACTATGAGACATGCCCTGATCATATAGAGAGGTTATAACAAAACAAAAGCAGTGCTGAAAGTTTTAGACACAGTGGCATCAGAGTAGGGGAGAATAGTGTTAAGTGGGTTAAAAGTTTTTGTGCCATGCACAAGGCTGCATTAGCATCTTGAGGGAAATTAACATTTCTCTGTTTTGGGCTCCCCATAACATGAAAGATGCTGGAAAACTAGGTAGTGTCCAGCAGAGGGCTATGGAGATGTAATCCACAAGATGCACAAGGTGAAGTAGACACAGGCATTTTTGTTTATGTGGAAAAAAGAGGACCAAACATGGATGTGAGGGTCTTCATTTCTGTAGCATACAGAAAATGGAGCCTGATTCTTCTCAAATGCATAATGAAAAGATAAGACCCAGTGGACCCTACCCTAACTGCAGTAAGAGATATTTTGACTAGTTATAAGAAAAAAGCCCTGTCCCAATAGGGAAGGTGGTCAAGTACTGAAAGTGCTTGAAGAGTGAGAGGCTGTTGAATCTCCCCTCTCAGGGACTGTGTAAATCTGTCTGGACAGGGTCCCAAGCAACTGATCTAGATGTCAGCCTTGGCACAAGTGGGGGCTGCACTAGATGAACTCCAGATGTCCCTTCTGAGATAAAATATTCTTTAATTCCAGGTTTTGAAAGTCTGTAAAGCTCTGCTATTTGCAAAACTTCTAGGGCTGCTGTGTATAAGCAGATCTTCCCCTTCTTCACATCAGATTGATAACATATATACAATGTGTTACTGATGCAAAGGCTCAAATTCCAAAAGGCCAAAGTGTCTTAAAGGAGACCCACGATAGCAGGCAAACCTATTTCATACCCAGTGTAATGCTGTTTAGAATGTCTCCATCCAGCTTCAAGGACAAAAATCCATTTTATCTCATACCAATAACTTGATCACTAGCAAATTACTGCTACAGGACAGATATTTAAGAGCATAAAGAAAATCTTCCTCTATACAGACATAAAGAATGGCAGCGACCTTACAAGAAAACCAAGTATTCACATTTCAGACCAGCCTGCAAGCAGATGAACCATGCTCCAAACAAAGAAAGTAGCCAAGTTTGTGACAAAACACTTTTGAGTGTGCATTTGAAACAGACAAGGACATCTTTTGCCTCTACATCATTGTTATCCTTGAAACAACAGCCCAGAAGAAAAACCCCAAACCCTCCAATATTTGCACTGCCCTTCTTTCCCTATTGCTCTGCTCCTGTGGTAATCTGGTGCTTCCACTTTGACAGAAGAATCACTGTGACACGTTTCTCATATCTGTCAGTGAGATGTATAAGTAGCAATTTTCCTATATTTAGCCCCAGGGAAATCAGATTTTTTGTTAATTAATGTGGACACTCCACTGACAGCTACCACTACTCTTCTCACTACTTTTTCACTCGACTTCATAGTCCTTTGTCCAGCTTAAATGCTCCATACTTTTAAATTAAAGGGAAGAACCAGTATATTGACTCTGCCATTACTTAGGGCAGATAGAGATTGTATTACTCAGATTTGGTAAGCATTTTAAGTAAAATCTCATGGTTTGAAATATTCCAACATATGGCTTAATATGTAGAAATCAATGAGTTTTGGTGCCAGAATTCATGAATTAAACAGTTGCAAATTCACTTTAAATTCATGGACTTGTTAATATTCCAAGTGCTAGAACTGTCTACCCACTTGAAAGAAGACATATATTTCACTTCAATATAAAAGCACTTCCCCATTATGAAGGTATTGTAGCAAACTTTCCATTGGTTTATTCTTCTGGAGGTTTTTAGCATTTTCATTATATTTCAAAGTTATTTCAGATTTTTTCTCTTTGTATATCAAATAATAAATGACTCCATTACCTTCCTTTTTCATTCCTGCTCGAAAACACTTTTTTAAACGACAATATCTGCATTGATTCCTTTTGTCCTTGTCAACAATACATTGTCGGTTGAATCTATCAGAGACAAGAAAAGGTAAATGTATAAAGCATTAATAAAATAGCACACTGATTACAAAGAAGAAAACCAACTAATCTGTCGTGTCAGAATAATGTCCATAACCACAGACACTCTTCTCCAGCTGCATTGATTATTCTTCTTTATTAATCAGTTTTGAGAGTTGTTTCATATGTGCTAATTTTCCAGGAATGTATGTGTGTGTATAAACACATGTATCCATTGGAATAAGCAAGTGTGAAAAATTTTGTAGCTATGTACATCATTTATACCTCAACTGATTTGTGGTATGTCAGTAACTGGCTGCATCAAATGGCAGTGGAAGAAAAAAAAAAAATAGAAGAAAAGCTACAAATAGAAGAAGGAAAGGACAATCAAGGAAAAAGCCAAATGTTGCTGGCATAGAGGAGCACCTTAGCTGCAAAATCATTACCCTTGTCTGGCAGTGTTTACTCCTTCTGGGACATAAAAATGAACAAGCTGCATGTTTTATCACTACAGGTGGCAACCTAAACAGGAAATGAGAGGAACCAACACAATGAAATAAAGACTTGAGGAAATACATGGAGCATGGCACTGCAAGGCGCCTTACCCAGGCTATTATGCATATCTACAGCTGTGCTTAAAGGGAATGCATATGGGCCATTTCCCATGCTCTCTGTCTAGGTCTACCTTTTCTTCTTTGCATGTGTTTGTTAGATAAACAGACTCTGCAAAAGCAGAGCTCTTCCTGCAATCACGAATGTCAGCTCTTGACACACCACTTTAGGGGTATGTCCATGCTGTGTCACTGTACCGTGTCTACAAGGGAGAGGTTTCCTTACACAACCAAAGTGTAGGAAACAACATTTCCAGTAACGAGCCATTCTTATAAAAGTTTTATCATCACCCCATGCCATGGCACAGAAAATGGGGGCTACTGTCAGTTCACCACACATTATCTCTGCTGCTGCTTCCTTCTCAAGGAGAGGACTCCTCTCAGTCTTCACCTCCTCCATTGTCAGGTCCCTCCCAACAGAGACAGTTCTCCAAAAACTTCTTTGATGTTAGTCCTTCCCATTAGCTTAGTTCTTCATGAACTGCTCCAGCATGGGTGCTTTCCAGAGCATGCAGTTCTTCAGGATTTGGCTGCTTCAGCAGTGGGTCCCCTGCAGGGTCAACAGTCCTGCCAGAAAATCTTCTCCAGTGTGGGCTCCTCATTCCGTGGGGCCAAAAGTCCGGCCAGGAGCCTGCTGCTGCACAGGGGTCATATCCTTCTTTTAGGCATTCACCTTCTCCAGCAGGGGGTTCTCCATGGGCTGCAAGTGGATATCTGCTCCCATGTGGATTTCCATGGGTTTTACAGGGGTTTTACTTGCCTCATCATGTTCTGGACCATGGGCTGCAGATGAATCTTTGCTCCAGCACTTAAAGCACCTCCTCCCCCTCCTTGTCCACTCACCTTGGTGTCTGCAGAGCTGTTCTTCTCTCACATTCTCACTCCTCTGGTTAAATTTTTTTTCTATGCAATAATTATATTTTCTTCTTAAAACCATTATCCCCAGAGGCACTACCATTGCTGGCTGATAGGTTCAGCCTTGGCCATCTTGGAGCTGGCTGGCATTGGATTCACCAGACACAAGGGGTACTTCTGACAGCTTCTCACAAGAATCCACTTTTGTAGCCCCACCACTACCAAAATCTCAGCATGAAAACCCAATATATCCCTTCAGTGATTTGTTCAAATTCATTGAGTTTTCCATATATTCTGCTCATGACTCAAAATGGACAGTTTATGGTCATGAGCCTACAAAGATAATTTCACCAAACATGGTGCAGTGTGATATTTTGGGCACCATTTCAAATTAACAGATAGCCATTCAGACAGATAGCTGCTCAAAAGACCTGTGTGTCACACCAAGTGGGAATATGTGCAGATGTGTTTGTACAGCCCTTAAAACAAGACTCATAAATCTTAGCCTTTCTATTCAGAAACTACCTTCACAAGGAAAGAATTTTAGAAAACAGTTAAGAACTAGTTTTCACATTGTAGTGAAAAAATAAGCGTTTTTTCTTTTTTTTTTTTTTTTTTTTTTTTTCCAGAAGATGACCCTTTTAGTCATGAATAAAAGAGTGAACAGCTTCTGAGTCATGTAATATCAACAATATCATCCAAGCATCTGGAACATAGTTTCTGGAATGTGTAATATCAAGCAGCACTCTTAAGGAAAAGCTGAAAATACCCTGACATAGTTTGAAAATTCTGTTAAGGTCAGAATATAATTTTTTGCTTAAATTCATTCATTTAGTGCCTCTAGATGAACTTTTGAAATACCTGCATGAATAGACGTGGTTTTTCCTTATGCTTCGTCTAAAAAATCCCTTGCATCCATCACAGCTGGAAGCACCATAATGTTTTCCAGTCGCTCGGTCTCCACATATTGCACAGAGACTACTGACCCCGTTGTCAGCAGCATTCATGTTGACAGCTTCTCCTGAACTGTCTGACAAGAGACAAGAAAATACATAGTTATGAGTAAGACTTCCAAAAACTACTCCCATGATCAAGTTTTACCTAAACAGAGCCTTTTTCTGGCCTTTTCTCTTTTAATTGCCACTTAAGATTTATATAGCATGATCCATCTGATTACATCTAGTTCTTACTGACATGAACACTTTCAAAGTGGTAGAGATGTTAAAAGAATTTATGAAGTTCCTAGCAACTAATAATGGTGTTCTAAACTTTTCTCAGCTGAAGGGTTAAAAATTAAAAGTGCACTTCTGCATTTATAATTACATATACTTTCCTACTAACATGAAGAGGAACTTTGGCACAAAGTGGTCTTAATTGGTAAAGATCTCATGTATCAATTCTCATACAAGCTGGCAACAGCTGGCAACTCTCATACAAAGATTTGTGACATGAAAAAAAGACAAAACAAAAAAGAAGGGGTGTGTACAACCTAATTTAAAAAGAAAACAAAACAACAAAAATACGTGCTAAGAGCACTGTCTGTTATTTCCTTGAAGATATTTTTGACAGGAGCACTGAAGTAGTCTTTTCTTGCACAGAATATTAGCTATGTGATTAACAATTAGTCACTGAATATGGTAAATACTACTGAATAAATTCACTTGTAATCAAACCAGATATATTTACTCTTTGAGTCATAATGTTAACAGACATGTTCAAAGAAACAACTGCAAAATAGCTTTTTCTGGTTTTTTCTTCTGGTTTAAAAGGAAGGAAAACATATCCTAAGCATTTGTAGCTGTGTTTTCCAGGAGATGAAAGAGTGCCACATGAATTAGACATGCAAACATAAATTCAAAAGTCAAGTACATGAGTTCATGAACAGTATACAGGATGAGCAGTAAAACTGTAAATATTGATACACAATATTACTTGTATAGATCCAACTGAAATGTATAACACAAATACACTATAAAATTTTCATTGTGTCCCACAGAGCTTAAACAGATAGAGAGCCGCAACCTTTCTGTTTTGTTTTACAGAGCTGTAATTGATAGGAATTGCATTAAAATAATTAAATAAAATTAAATCCCAGAAGAATCCAGTTCTGTAAAGATTTTTTTTTTTTAATTAGGATTGTCATGACTGGAAAATTTTAAATTATTCTTAAACTAGTTTACAGAATTGCTTTAGATAAATTAAGATATTTTGGAGTTCTGTAACTTTGCATCATACAGCAGAATAATTAGAAATATAATATTTAAATGTTATGATGAAATATTTCACAGCATATAAGTTGTGATATATATACATATTCTGCATTTATAATTACATATACATTCATATACATATAATTACATATATATAGGCATACTTATTTTCTTTGGTAATATTCTGAAACAAAATATCTAGAAAATTGACCTGATATTGAAAAATTCTGATTTCAACAGAACTCTGTAATCTGCTTGAATGTGGCTTGCTAAACTTGTCTAAATGTTCCTAATAAATTTAAACAGCTAGAAAAGATACACAGGAAGGTTCACAAGGGGGAGTTTTCAGTTCCAAACTAGCACTGCAACAAGACAATGTTTTTATAAATGCTGTAAGAAAATACTTAGGCTAAACTCAAAACAAACTCTAAACATAAAAAGGCTGCACCTGATAACTAATAATTAGCAAGCTAATCACTTACAGTGATAATTTAACCAGCTCTATCGCCAACACATAATGCAACCAAGCACAACCTCTCTAATCTGCCTTCCCATTTTATTTAACATTAACAGATCCAAAAAGTTGCTATTCAGCAAAAAACAAATGACCAATGAAATACCCATATTAGAACAAAAAGCTGGGAAATCATCTAAAGTTATATAATCATTGTTGACAGCTACAAATTTAGTTTATGCATAAAGTTCTGGTTTTTTCTTCCTAAATTAATAACCAAATCTACCCTTCTGTTTACTAAGCTTACTACGATTTAACATCAGAAATTCAGATAAAACTTAAAGCCCAACAATAAAACCTTAATTAGGTTCTATATGGCAGGAATATGTGAAATTGCAGATACCAAATATTTTTCATACAAATCACTACATATTGGTTCTGCCTCTTAGAAATACATACGTATTATTCTTTAGGACACAATAAACCAACATTTTTAGTGTATGAAAAGATTTGAAAGGCCATTTTTGAGTAGTTAAACTTGCCTGATAATTTTATTCACTTTTTTTTTTTGCAGTATTCAATGGCAGAATGAAATGGTACGCTTTCTATTTCAAGCATTAATTATGGAAAAAACACCTCAAAAATTGCATATTAAAAAATCTGCCTAAAGTGCTACATTAGCCATACCCAAATACTTTTTCTCAACTTAACATTATCCTCTAGAAAGCCGATATGAATATTTTTAAACCACTCTTGTGCATATATACACTTAGCTACACTAGAAAGGCTAGATAAGCACTTAAATTTAAAAAAATATTAGTACAACAATTACACACTAGGCATCAAGAAACAGTAGCTAATTTTTTCACAACCTCTGGGTAATTCTGTCCTTTCCTTCTGAAAGTTATATACAAAATATACTTCCATGTCCAAACTGTCAATACTAGTTATTCATTTGTCTTACAGTAAATAAAACAACTGCTGAATTGACCATTTTTTTTCCTTTGATTAACTGACTGGTGACAGTACAGCTACTTTATTATATATAACCTCTCCTTTATTTTCCTTAAAGAATTATAATGTTACTAACTCAGAGTCAGCGATGAAGTGTAAGAGAGCAGATTTGTAGTTTGAAAGCAACCCCCAAATGCTCCATTAATAAAACATTTTAAATAACACCTTATAGCATTACTAAACTTCACTTTCTCTGTTAACCAGCTTGAATTTGCCTCACAGGGCAGAACTCACCATTGCCATTATACAGAATCTGCATAGTTTCAAACTCCAGTGCTGTATATGTTGGATCTAAAACTTCACTGTAGTTTGCCATTTCCATGTCCAGTATTGGTTCTGAGAGCCGCATCATTGAATGCAAAAGCAGTGGAAAAGCTGTTCAAATGTACAACCTTCCCATTCTGTTTCACAGTGGTTGATAATCCAAAGTTAACTATAACTGTGTCACTTACGTGCAGGAATGGGAGGAGCTGGAAAACTGCTTCTGCATGCTGTATTTTACCTGGGTATTTTTTTTCTTTTATGATACAGTGCAACCCTTCTGATAATCTTGGAATGCTTTTTGAAATAATCTTATCAGGAGTTGTATTGGTTCCAGTTCTTGCACGAGCCCAAGGACGCACACGCAGGAGGCTTCCTATCCCTCATGCTTTGCTGCACATTTTGCTGTCAATGTGTGGTACAAACAGTTCTAAACAAACTACTCTGGTTATTCTATGTAGAGACTGTAAGTTTATATGCCATTTTGCTCTCTCATGTCAGGACAATAAGGAAATGTGATACGATTATGGAATCCAAATCACCCACCTACATATTTTAAAAGACAGTTGTAAAATCTCCCATTTTACAGCTGATAGTGTTCTTTCCTACTGTCATTGACCTAGCTCTGTAGGCATCCTTAAGCAAGGCTTCAAATCACACAAGTTCACAGAAAGACCAGTTCATAAATCCCCTCCATCACACACTGTGCTGCTGCAATGACTCCAGGCACTGTACACTGCAGCCTCTCCGACAGTGGCTTCCTGCTCTAACCCCGTCCGTGCAAGATGTGATGGCTGCATGGCATTTCCAAGCACCATTCAGATGAATGGGGGAAAAGAAATATTAATCACCTTCTCTGAAATGAAGACTCTCTGGGTAGATCCACAGCTCATCAGTTGGTAGACATGGCGTGTACCAACCCAGTTAAGAACCCTCCTGCAAAGCTGCTTGAATCTCTGCCAAATATTCAGCTGAACAGCAGAATTTCACTTGCTAATCTGGTGCTTTCAAATGTTGGAAAGCAGAATTTCAAATGTTATTATTCTCAATACATTCTTTACAAAAAAACTACCCTTTGCTGAAAAACAGTTACATAAAGATTACATATATAGGAAAACTACCCTGTTTATGCCTAATTAACAATACAGCATTGAAATGCATATTCAAATGGAAAAGTGTCTGCAGTTCCTACTCAGTAAAAGTGGCTGTGAAAAGGTACCACAACCAACACCTTGATTAAATAAATAAATAAATAAATATTTTTAAAAGCCATTTATGACAGACAAGTTACCAATGAAGGAGGGAAATTTACATGAAAAGACCTAGGGAAAAAAAAAGCTTTTCAAAATTCATCCTTCTAATACTCATGTCCCCGGGGTTACCTGAGAGTCACAAATCATCCTGCCTCCCTGTGGACATGTAGATGCAGTCTCAGGCCAGTTGTCCTCCTGACTCCAGCAGAGCCCAGTGACATAATTACGGCAAGAGGATTCTTGTATTATTCACAGACCTATCCCTTAACCAAAGCATATTTACAGTTGTGTTACCACTTGCACAAATCCTTGTCATATTTTGCAAGGTCTCCACAGGGGCTGTACTTTTCAACCTACTGCTATTCATTTTTCTTTAAACCATTCATCATTATATTTAATGAGATATCAAAAAACTAGAAAAGTTACTTCTTAGAAGGAGTAACTGATATGACTACAAATACTTCCTATACATGACAGATAAAAAATAATAAAAAATGGCAATTTTAAAAATATTTAAGAATATGACTGAAATTTTAAAATAGTTACTGCAAATAACCATGAAAAAAATACTCTGAAAGTGTCACTTCACAATACTGGAAGTGTACAAGGTTTCACAGTTTTTAAACACATCTAACATTTCTTTCTTTTGCTTAAAGAAATATATTAAATTAAGACTGATGAAAAGCTGTTTGTTGACAGCTAATATTGTTTAGGAAATCACTGTAATTTCATCATGAGATGAAATAATTTTATATTACCTGATGGCTCAATTTGAAAAGTTTCTTCTGTAGTAGGATTTGTTGTATTTGCTACAACCATTTGTTGTATTTGTATAGTATTTGCTATAAAATTAATTACTAGTTATATAAAAATGATTCATTGCCTTAATATGCTACTTAGCATAATATAAATGAGCTTACAGGTTAACTAGAATTATCTATTGTTCTTCAGTGTACACTTTTTGATAATATGTTCTATAAATATGATCTGGCTCTTTAATAGCAAAACCTTATTTACAAACATATCCGTTGCATATTTTTTATTTCAAAATGCCAGTCCTGAAAACATTCTGGCATATAAGTAAATTTAAAATAAGGGAGTGAATGGAAGATGGAAGATATCATGTATGACATGATCAAATCCTGCTATTCCCTCTGCTATTAGCAGAACTTCTTCAATGCTGCCAAAACAGGTCCCTTAGTGACTGCTAAAGAGAGGGAATGAATTGACCCTTCATACTTCTGTCATATAAAAACTCATTTCAATTGATTTTTTAATATGGAAAAATGTATGCTATAGGAAAGACATTCTTTATACTATTTTTTTCATGTTTTGCTAAGGAAACTTCTTACAGTCAAATCTTGCACTCATAAAAATGTGCTTTCAGGGGGATTTTTGGCATCATGAAGTACATCATGAACAATTAATGTATACTAAATCACTGTGGTAAAATATTAATATGTTTTTATTCAGCCTTAGGTGGATTAGAATGCAGCCCTGGCATTAGAGCAGTTGATGAAAGAAGCTAATGATGAACAGCTTTTGGTTTTATGTCAGTTCAAGCTTTATACTATTTTCTAGTATTCAGACTCCCACACAGCAGATTTCTTTTCATATTGGACACCTGCACTGTTTTTCAAATTCTGTACAAAACTGCAGCTTGTAGTATAAAATAGTCTAAGTCAAGTTATCTACTACTGACAGCCAAGAAATATCAGCTTAAGGTAAGCAAAAGTTTTAAAACTGTGTAATTAGTCAAACTGCTATGCGATTCTTTGAGATAAGTGATAACGTAAATTTGAGGATGAAATAACTTCTCAAAGTAAATTTTGCAGTAATTGTGAAGAGAAAGCTACACAATAATGGTTTTGTTCCTGTGGTTTTTCTTACTTTTTTTCTTTAAATCTGATGACCTCAGGATCACATGCAGAAAGCATTCCTATCTTATCTTTAAGACTATTAACTCTGTTAATTGTTCAGCTCTCCATATTAAATGTAATCATTCTTTCTGACTGTGGTATAAAATACAGCACAACCTAATAAAATCAAGGTTATTTCCATGAAAGTCTTCCTGAAAATAAAAGCAAATCTCAAACTTCTGTCACTGCTGAAACAGTTTTGATTTTGTCTCTTTTTTCTTCTTTCTCTTTCTTTTTTTTTTTTTTTTAATAAGTAGAAATATGTCCTTTTACCTTTCCAGCTTAGTAAGAAATGTAGGTTGCCAGAAAAAAGTGTTAATTCAAAGGTTTGGTTTTTTTCTTGTTTCCCATGTATTCTGGATAAGAACACACCTTCACTCTATTTCCTGCTTTGCAAGTACAGTGAGTGGTGGTGGACGCACTTGGAAAGCATCCTGGTTTTGTCAATAACCTGTCATATTTATCCAGAATGCTGGCAAAACACATATTTTGATCTGTATCCCCTCTTGATGGTTGGCACATATAGGACAGGATATGAACGGATGCTATACTAAAAAACCCTAAAGAAACATATGAGCTGGGCCAGAATGCCTCCTTACTACAGTAAGCTCAAAGACTCCAAGCCAGAGAGTTTATTTGCCAAAAGCTTGCTACCCAGGAAGCAGTGTGAAAATTTCTGCACACTCATGGGCAATCTCATCTTTGGCTTACAAAGATACACGCCCACGAAATACCACAGACTGAGTTTCCCTCTCCTGGAACACACCCTCAGTGCCAAGGAGAACACTGCTAGTCACCATCAAATCAGCTCTGCTGACACCCACCCCCAAGTGCTTCATAAATAGTCCATGAGTAATGACTGGAAAATGTTTGCTTGTATTCTAAAACATAAAATTACGACTAGTAGGACATGAAAAGCTTTGTAACACTGTGGCATTACTTTATTTGATAAAGATTGCTGGCTTTTTATTTTTTAAATACATAAAAATGTTAAAGTTGGATCAGATCTAAAAATCAGTGATAAAGTATAAATGTGTATTAATGTGCAAATGTGTATTAGCAAGCTTCTCCAAAAAGAAATAGCCTTTTTGCTTAACACGTAAGTAACATGATGGGAACATGGCTACAGTCCTCTACAACTCTAAGATATTATAGCAAGGCTTGTAAGGTTGTTATGCCCACTCTCCCCACCAAAAAATTTCAGAGCCAAACAAGGACAAAGTTGCCTTTCACCCTTTCTGAAAGAGTTTTTCAGAACAATTTGTGAATCATGAGAAAAAATACATAGCACAAAGGCTTCCACTAACGTGACCAAAGGCATCATCTCATACTACTCAAACCCAGCACCAATTAACACCTTCAACAAGTAAATTCATGGCACTTAGACTTTTCACTTTGTCCTAAAAAATATTGCGGTTAAAAAAAACACTAGAAAAGCAAAGTCAGTACCAGAATGGAATAACAGGTATCCATGGCACACTTATTAGGCAAGGTGGTAAGATTAGCTGCAACAAATCATGCCAGGTGAAACTGAAGTCCAGATCTTTGTGGGAAATCCAGGCTAAGACTGTTTTCATTACTCACATTTTTAGACACTTAGACCACCCCAGGCATTCTGTAGAAAGGAGATTCTTGCACATGTTGAACTTGCCTCTTTTTTCGGTTAGATTGGTCATTCATTATGTTGAACTCCATTCTAAAATACAGCATATATAGCTTTCTTTTATAAGTTATGTTGAGGGTTGTGTTTTGTTGGTTTGGGGTTTTTTCATTTTGGTGGAACAGGGAACAGACAATTATTGTGAAGCTTGATTGTCTTCATAATTAAACTTCTGTTTTAAAATATTATTTGTCTTCCAGAACAACCAGCTACAACTTCAATGATCATGAATGTGAATAAATAAAAAAACCAAAAAAACATGCCTGGTGTCTGACTTGTCAAATACTATGGACCCACCATGCAACACTCTTTAGAGCTTGAAATAATCCCCAAATAGTTATTACGATGTCAATGAATAATCTACATCAGAGTTTCAAAGCTGAGTGAGAGATCTAGAACTCCAAATTCTTTGATGAGCAATTTACAATTTTAACCTTGCATCCACTTTGGTATTTGCCCTGTCAGTAGCTGAAGGGAAATATTAAAGGAATATGAAAGCTCTAAAATATTTTTAGCCTGAAGAACAGTTGTTGCAGCTTGATTTTAAGGATAGTTTAAACTTGCTGAGGACATAGCCTGCTTTCACATTCTCCCTCTCTATTCCAAATATAATTTTGCTCCATCTTATTCTAAAAGGATAAATGATTGATTTATTTATTCACTTTATATACCACAGTGTCATTGAGGGGATATGATGCTGGGAAAGCAATAGTATTATAATGGTGTCATATGCAAAGTGATGTTACATCCACTCTTAAGGTGAAGGTAGACAAAGCTATCTGGTTTATCTGATTTTATTTAGCACTTACAATGCACACATACATCAAAGAGTGACCTAGGTAGCACCTCACAAAGTATAAGACACATTGCAGTTCACAAACCCTTAGTTGTGTATTCTCTTTAACAGAAAGGTGTTGTGAGGATGATTCTCACATTGTATTCACTCAGAACCTTCACAGAGACAAATTATTGACGTATCTTCTTCGTTTTCCAGGTGTCCCATGCTACTGTTTGTCAACAGTTTAGTGACAGTTGTATTTGTGACAGCCATCCAGCAAATAATACCACCATTAGGAAGTATTCAAGGAAAAGCCATCTCAAAGCCAAGAGGTCAAACATGGACCATTGCATTACAGGCTGTCACTAAATGTCAACAGCTAGCTGCACAGCTGCACTGAAGGAGAGCATTGTGTCAGGGTGATGGAAGAGTCAAGGCCACAATGATGCCAGTTGAAGTAGCATATTTCTATGGGAAGATTTAGAAGGATGAGTAATAATGAAGTGGAAGCTTGAAGTCATTCAAAAATGAGACTGAGGAGTGCCCTCATTGGTCTCTACAGATTTCTGAAGAGAGGAAGTGGAGAGGGATGGAAATGCTGATCTCTTCTCCCTTATATTCAGAGATAGGCTGAATCTGAATGGTTCAAAGCTGTGTTAGGGAAGGTGTAGAGTGGACATTGAGATGAAATTTTTAACCAGAGGGTGGTCCAACATGGAAGATTTCCTAGAGAGGTGATCAGTGCCCCAAGCCTGCCAGGGTCTAAGAGGCATTTGGACAGTGTTCATCAAGATTTTAATTCGATCAGCAATGATTTGGTCAGGCAGTTGGACTAGATAGCGGTTGCAACTTTCAACATTCTATTCTATTCCAATCTAGTCTAGTCTAGTGTATTCTGAATGTTTTCTATTCAGTTGGAGCACAGTATGCCAGATACAAACTTTAGGCAATAAAGAATGAGGACACAGAATATCTAGCCATTCCAGGAAGAAGTCTACAGTAGACTGCAAGCCATGTAGATATCAAATGTTACGCAGATTTAAAATCTTGTTTTATGTACACGTATGTTAATATATAAGTACGTACACACAGGAATTTATGTCAATGTTTTTGTGACACGTGAATTTGCCTCTAGAATTATCACTGAGTATATCTACAAAAAATTAATCTGATGGGGAAGCATTTCCTTCTACATACAGATACTTAGTAATTCTTGACATTGTATTGTCCATATCCAGATTCTCTCCATGGACTAACAGCAAATTTGTATTTTGCCAGTTCATTCCACTTCTGTGCTTGCTTTGTGTCCAGATTAACAGTATATTTGCTAACCTGAGATTATCTGAGATTAGCAGGCACCATTAAAAAATTGTGCATATTTATGGGGAGGAAGGATAAAAACCAGGATACTTTTTACATTGCAACAGATTAGGTTTACAGTTAGCTATGTGAATTACTATTAGGTAGACTTTAGTAGTTAATATTTCTATTTTAACTTTAGTTCTTTAGTTAATTTTATTCTTGAAAACTAACTATAGCCATGAAGTGTTGATCATTTAGAGGGCTTAAAGGATTTTTGTAGCATAGAATTTTGTGCTTAGATTTGCTGAGGTACAGTTAAATGACTGGATACACTTGTTAATTATTTGCTTAAATCAGGTAACTTATTATTTTCTTCTACACACAGTAAAATTAATCAGAGAATTGTCCTGGAGAGCAGAGTGAAATGAGAAGAAAACAGGAAAGAGTTCATGCATAAGATAAAACCAAACCATCATGCTACTGATAAGTAAGACTAAGCACTCCTGTTCAGTCATCCCCAGGTGATTAGTAATTTCTTAATAAGCCTTCTTGGCAGGTTTTATGCAAACTTGCTCGTAAACAATGTTTTATATAGCTAGTTAGATAAAATTAACTTCCAATTTACTCATGGTTATCTTAGAAATACCATATAATGAGAATTTCTTTCCACAGATAAACACCCTTGCCTTTGTCATACACAATAAAAGAGTTCAAAAAGAGGTTAACCAATATCAAGGCAAGATTTCTTTGGTATTCTTTTTTTCAGCTTGCCTGGAATCTTTTTTTTTTTTTTTTTTTTTTTTTGTGATCAATTAATCATAGTAAGTCTTCTAACTTCTATATTCTATCCCCTGCTGAATGAGTTATGTATTCTACATAACATTTCAAAACAAACTCAGTACACTTCTGCCCATGCTAGTGACTATATAACTCTTTGTCCTACGTAAAAGGCCAATTAAATAACTGAATAGTCAGTCAAGTGCCATTCTTTTCAGTTACTCTGTCTAAAATTAAAATTTTTAACTACAGGCTATGCTGACTCATCACATTCCTGCAGAAAGAACGTTGTGTCAACACACTCAGTTTAACTCTTCCAAGACACTAGCATGGTTATGCTTAGCTTAACAAGTTCTCTAATTGCTATTGTTACAAAAATGAGTTAATGAGAAGTTCAGAGCATATTAAAGACTATCAGTTTAGAGTGAAACTATGACAAATGAACAAAAACTTCAAATACTCCCTGAACAAAATAACAAAGAGAAAGCATAAAGGCACATTGTCTTAAAGACCATATTTCAGATCAGCTCTTTAAAGTAGCAAAGTAACTCCATTTTATGCATCAAATAAATAAATTTTTAGAATGATTCACAGCTTAGGAAGGCATGTGTGTACAACACTCTGCTTTTCATAAAACCATAGAACGATTAAGGTTGAAAAAGACCTTAAAAATCATCTAGTTCCAACTCCTCTGCCATGCTCAGGGACGCCTTGCACTAGAACAGGTTGCTCAAAGCTCCATCCAACTGGACCTGGAATTCTTCCAGGGATGGGGCATCCACAACTTCTCTGGACAACCTCTTCTAGTGTGTCACCATCCTCACAGTAATGAATTTCTTCCTAATGTCCAAAGTAAACCCACTGTCTTTCAGTTTCAATCCTTTCCTCTTTGCCTTATCACTGCATGCCCTTACAAAAAACCCCTCTCCAGCCTTCTTGTAGGCCACCTTCAGGTACTGAAAGCCTGCTATAAGGTCTTTCCTGAAAGCTTCTCCCTAAAATTATTACATTTTATTTCTTAAGAGAACAAAGTAATTCTTGCTTTCACCAGACATTAACTGACAACAGTATCTCCTTGAAAATTCAAACAATTCTGTCTTAAGAATCAGGGAGAGCAAGGACACCTGGTATGTTTATTGACAGAGGCATCTATACTCTAAGCACAGAAAACTCAGATCCCAGTAAGCACAAAGCAGAATTCTCAGGGGAAGGAGCGCAAACCTTTGTTTTTCTGTGCAAATCCAGATACTCTTCAATTGGCCAGTGTTTATCTCTTTAATTTTAACAAGTTAGGTGTGTTCTCAGGTAGGAACTGAACATTAAATACTGTGAATTCACAGAAGTACTGATATATCTGCTCCCAACAGATTTTAAACAGTGATTTTAACAAGCTCAAAATCAGTAGAAGTCCATTTCAAAAGCTGATGATAAATATTAGAAAATAACTGGTCTGCTTCTCTTTTAACTAATGAAGCCAGAACACTGATTTAGCTGAGAAGGAAAAAAATCACTGGCATAGAAGATAAGAGAGAAGTGGTCTAGCAAAGTTTTAATTAGTCTCTGTTCTTGAAAAGAGGTAAGAGGAAACTTTGAGAAATGGTCGTAAGTGCACTTATGCATAAAAAACCAAGGTAAGTGTTGCAAGTCATTGAGATAAAATATGAAAAATTATGTGTAACTGCAATAATGTAGGTTACATGATAAAGTTTACCTCCAGTATTAGATAGATTAGATAGATTAGAACTGTTGTAGATAACAGCTGGGTCTATGTGGATTTTCTGGACCTGAACAACATCTACATAGCTGTATTCCTTGTTGAAAATGTATTTAAATGTAATTTAAATGTAGGAAGGCTCCATCATTTTATCTGAGAACTTTGCAATCAGTAACATTATTTCCACATCTGTGAGAGAGGGACAAACTATAGTCCCCTTTTAACAAACAGAGAAATGAACAAAGGACAACTAAAGATAGTGTTTATGACACTTAATTCCACGTGTCTACAATACAGTTGCCTGCACACAAACCAGACATTCAATTCCCCTTGTATATAATGATCAGGAACAGCACAACTAAACAGATTCCTCAAACTTATCTTTAACAGGAGGTTGAACTGAATAACCTCCTTTTCTTCCCACTGGTTGTCTAACCAAAGGTTGCTTGTGCTCAAACAACCACAACACCTAGAGTTAGGTGAGGTGAATCTACACAAATGACTCCCCAAAATCTGAGAAGAAAGCTGAAGGTGGAGACCCTGGGGGGAGACTCACCTCCTACACTTTCCACTGGAGCACTTTCTCAAAACTGAAAATATATCATATAGCACAACTGCTACAGCTTATAAATACCAAGAAAACACCCTTGATATTTTAAAAGAAAATTAAAATATTTTAATACCCTAGTTCAATAATTAATGTCACCAACTTAAAATTGATTTCAGAGGTCATGAGCTTCAAAAGAGTCAGCCAACTTCACAAAAATGGCAATGTGTGAAATCATAAAATGATGCATCATACTAATTGAACATTAACAGAATCAAACTTAAAAAGCAAACTAAAAATGAGCTAGATGAAGAACATTCCTCAGAAAACAACAAAGAAAATGTTAAGTCACTATATCTACAGGGGGAACAGTTGTCCTGCAAGGTCTTGCCTGCAATCCTGGTTTCTGAATGGCCACCCAAAATCTCCATGACCAAAGGACAGGACTATAATTTTCTTTAGAAGGTGCACCAAGCACAGGTTCTTTTCCTTGCTGATACCTCCTCTGGCCTAGCAACAAGGAGTACAAGGTATGCAGAAGGACAGGTCACTTCCCTGCCTTGCTGGGACACAGTTCAGATGCATCTCCTGGGGCCAGGACTGTGATGCACAAACACAGTTGCAGGAACAGCTTGAAGTTAAGCTGCCTTCTCAAAGCTACACTCTATTTTGATAAAAAGAAATCACAACAGATTTGTTAAATTTATCTCCAAAGACATGTAAAAGTTGCTGCACTCCAAAGTTTTGGAGTTTTCTTTTAAACAATACAGTAAGATATAAATATTTTCCTCTGATAAAGGTGAAAAACCAGCTGTGAACCGTATTTGCTACTGATTAAACGCCCTGACAACACCTGAAATTAATTAGCCTTCTAGATAATATTGCTTTAACTAGACATGTGAGAAAATAGCTCAGGTGACAGTTCACTTTTGCATTTAAACCACATTATTATTTAAATACTCTTATCTGATTTACGAGAATGGCAGAAATAACTTCCTGTGAAACTGTAGTCCTTCAACTTAGAAAAAGAAGCAGTAGAAAAGACTGTCATAATCAAAAAAACTATTTGTTTAGGAATCTGGAAAGCTCAATCAGTACCAGTTGTATTCAAGGAAACAAAGATGACTTCACTTAGGTGATGGAAATTTCACTACTGGGTGTATCCTATTCATGTTAAAGTAGGTTGCACATACAATGAAAAAGCTGTTTGAAAACCTTCTGAATCTGCAGGTGAGAGCTAAATCTATCAACAACATAACATCCAAAGCAAAAAGAATAGCAATGTTGGCTGTTTGAAGTGAAAGTCTTGATTGGACTAATAAAGATGGCACTTGCTAAAACTTGGGCTTGCCTAGACTTTTGAGTAAGAAAAACTCTGAACGACACTGGAACTTCTTCGTTACACTTTTTTTTTTTTTTTTTACATATAATGAATCCTAGGGATAGCAAACATCATAATATTTTCCAGTTGAAGACTGATGTTACTAGTCTCATTTGATCTTTATAGTGTTCTTGAGGGAAAAAAAAAAAAAGCTACAGTACTGTTGTCTACTATTATCTTGAAAGGAACTAAAAAAAATAAAATCTGAAAACAAATCATTCCTAGGAAGTGTGGCAGAAGTAATTACTTTAGGAAACCAAAGTTTTCAGAATCATTGAATACTAAAAATACTAAATACTAAAAAACATGACACAATCTTTTCTGTAATCAGTTTGATTTTACATAAGTGAAGTCATACTTTTCATTATTTAGGAGAAAAACAAATACTCAAAGGTGAAACAGGATATTGGCTCTTTGCTAATTTCCAAGACTGAAGTAAATTAAAATGGCTAAAGTAATATTGTAGCAGATTGCTGTATTACATTGTTTTTCAGTGAAGGAAGAAGAAGAAAAGGAAAAAGAAAGAAAAGGAAAAAAGAGAAAGGAAAAACAGAAAAATTAAAATTAAAAAGAAAATATTACTTTGAGAGTTATTTTCTGAATGGGAACTGAA
Source organism: Cettia cetti (assembly GCA_013401135.1). Lineage (NCBI taxonomy): Eukaryota > Metazoa > Chordata > Aves > Passeriformes > Sylviidae > Cettia > Cettia cetti. The sequence goes on along the minus strand of VZUI01035720.1, from coordinate 27,591 downwards.
TATAAAACCCACTCAAGAAAGAAGAGATGCAGGAGAGAACTAAATGACTGGGTATTTGTATAACATCCATTAGCATGTTATATGAGTCCAAAAGGAGGAACTTTATCAAATACTACTATGCTCATAAGAAATCTTGAATACATTCTTAATCCTTTACTTTCAGGTTCTCAGGAGATCATTAGGTTCAACTTTCTTCTCAATGCAGGTCACACCACGTTGCTAAGGGCTTAAAATTTTCATATCCAAAAATACTTTGAAGAATGGAGACTGTCTAACCTCTCTGGGAACTCTGTTTTCCTACTGCACCTGGTGTCCCCTGGTTCTCACAGTGGGAATTTTTCTCCTTACATTCAGCCTGAAATACTTTTATTTCAACTTACTTCCATAGTCTTCTAGTCCTCTTAGCCATCACAGCCCTCTTACCTGCACCACTGTGAAAGTCTATCTTTTCACAAACAGCCTTGAGGTACCAGAGGCTGCCGTGAGGGTCTCTCCCACAAAGCCATCTCTAGGCTGAAACAGCTCTGGTCCATTAGCTTGTCTTCAGCTGGTCAGGTGTGTCAGCCCCTTACCATCTTGGTGGCCCTCCACTGAACTTTCTTCAGTCAATGCATTTATTTCCTCACAGAAAGAAGGGGGTGAGTGGGCAATGATGCACCATTTTAGATGTCATCTAACAAGCGATGAGTAAAAAGAAATAATAATTTCCCTAAGCCTTGCTAATACAGCCCAGGATGCTGTTGGCCCTCTTCTCCTTGGATTCACTGTTGGGTCATGCCTTGCTTGCTGTCTACCAAGACTCTTTTGTTCTTCACAGCACAGTTTTTTTCCCAGCTAGTCCTCTAACTCTTTCTCCAGTACAGGATTTTTCTACACTTGATTGCCAGCATCAAAATTCTCAATGAAATTCTTATTCCCTAAGAATCACAACAGCTTTCTAACCTGCCCAGGCTAAATTACTAGCATTAATTGCTCTCCCTATTTTTCAGGGGTATACATAAATAAAATTACCGTGGTGGACCTGATTTATAAAAATTGACTTAGCTGTCTCAAACAGCTGTAATTAAGACACTGTCATATCTGTTAATTTAGCCAGAATAAGAAGCCAGCCAATCACTTCTAGACTCATTTCCTACAGCCAGCAGAACTCACCTACACCTCCTGCTATCCGTTATTCATCTGACAGTGAATGGCATTTCTGCTTCCATCTACGCAAGAAGCGGAGTTAAAAGCTGCCATTACAGCTGGAATTAAGGAGCACTAATGGCTTGCCAGCCATGTTCAGGGCACGAGAATGTAGATCTTACTGAAGGAGACTAAAAGGAGTTGCTTTGCCCATCTCAGGGAAGTGAAAAGTGAGAGAGAGTTTATTCTACAAATAAATCATAGGCTGTAAGCTACATAGGGGAAAAACTTATTTAGACAATAAAACAATTCTGCCATAAGAACAAAGGCATAAATTTGAGGCTGGCAAGTGGAAAGCTTCTAAACATGTCAGGGTTATGGCACTGCAACAAACCTCCTCCATTTGGGCAGCAGAGGTGAGGAACCTAACTGGTTTTAAGACACAGAGAGAAATTTATGAAAGGTATTATATGGGTTGATAACGTCAGCCAAATTGGTGACACAGGAGATCTCTTCTAGTCTTATTACGCTGAACATTTGCATCATGACTATTTTTTTTATAAAGTGTCCAGTTAAAAAAATCAAGTATATTATTCTAAATAAAAATTAAAGAAACATAAATGACAGAAAGTTAATCTCATTGTGATAAGCAATTAACAGAATTATGCCGTGATTAATCTGATGCATAACTAACAAGTGCTGTAAATGATGTTATCCATCTAATTTTCCCAGATTGGAATAGCATTATTCTTGGAAATGCTTAGCAAGTTCTGTGGTAATATGCACTTGAATGTAGTGCTCTTTACTAATGTGTTCAAACTCACAAAGCTGTTATTAGAATTGCAAATAAGATATACAGCAGTATCATTTCCTCTGCCCATCATTTTCTCTTCTTTGGAACTATACCTGACAGAAAATCAAATTGTAACAAGTCTAAAAGATGTTTGCACAAATTGAGCAAAAGTAGTGTTATTAAACACAAAAAATTTACAAAAAAAATCATCATGATGAACCAAGCGGGACTGAATTCAAAACATAAGCTGCTGCTGAGTAGGAAGGAACAAGAATCATGGAGCTCACTGGGGGAAAGAGGATAACACTCAAGGTAGAATTCACTTAAGAAGTGAAAAGGGAAAGAATTTTTTTTCAAGTGATGTGTATGTAAGGCTCAGAACTGAGGAATCTCTGATCATTCCAAGCCTAATGAAATCAGTAGAAAAAATCAGCAGTTTCCTAGTAAAAGGTCTTCATGGTCAATACATGTTGTCATTGTTAAGTCCTTAATTAGCTGACTAAAGCTTACCAATTAAAAAAAGAATGAAGTAACTAGTGGCTCACAGGTCTTACAACTTTTCCCCAAAGGATATTGGAAAATCTGAACTGGAGAAAGTAATAAATAATATGATGAGGGAACAATTGCCTGATGAGAAGCACACACAGCTTTGGGTGGACAAAATAATGATACATTCAGCAAAAATTTTGGAGATGTGCATATCTTCCACCAACCTACCACCAGCTTCTCCAATTTCATAGATATTTATAGGGCTTTCAGAAGCACATGATCTTCACAATTCTAAACAGCCATCAGTTTCTGAGTGAGAAGCATGTTGAAACTGGTCAGGTGATGATAAACTCTCTAGCGAGCAAGGCAGTTAGTGAAGCCTACAGAAAAAACTTACTTACATTCAAAAAAGAAAACAACAAAGCACAGACACTTCAGTTCTTCATACCCAGAAGAGGAAAGGCTGATTTCCTAGGCTGTGTTTCCATTTCTAGGTAATACCTGCAGCCAAGAAAAGTAAAATAAATGCTAAGATACGTGCAATACAAACCAACTATGCTCCTAAATAAAATTCTTATTTGGATTATAAAGGTTGAGAATACTGTGCTTTCATTCAAGGTATAAAGGCATTTCTGAAGATTAAAGAAAATGCTTAAGTCATCAGACAACACTGATGCCAGATTTTCTTCCACTTGTTGAGTAAAAAAGCATAGAATTTATACAACATCTTGAAATACTATCTGGAAGGATTACATTCAGGGAATAGAAGACAAAAAGGTTTTTAAGACTGCAGTTCTGTTGACATAGAAGCATATGAATAAAAGATCCCCTGCTCTTTGGATGACTAATGTTTAGGTAAACTGGGTAAACTACATAGTAAAACAGGATTTGTAGTAGAAAAGCCTGAAAAGAAAAACAATTTTAATTTGACTATGTGCACAGCATTTCAAAAAGGATGAAGGCATAAAAGAAACAAAGGGATATTTTGCAGTAACCTTGAGAACTACTTTACAACTCTTACAGCCTTGCTGACTTTTCTTGGGTGGGGTGAACTGACTTTTAAATGCTAAGCTTTAGCTAGGCATGCACTACCTATTTATTGCTTTATATATATTTATTTCAATGCTGTCTATTAATTCTATACATTTTTATGTATGTGTAGTCTATACATTTATGAGCAACTCATAAATCCAAACAAAATATGCACTGGTGACTCATAAAGTTCTGAAAGACAATTTGCTTTCTGCATCCCAAATAAAACTTCATGCTCTTAAGATCCAAATATAAGCATGTCATTTTTAGCTTTTCGTATTTCAAAATATCCGCCTGCTTCAGCAGCATTCTTTGCTTTCCCTTTTACACTACTTGAAACCTTATGGGTAATACATCCTGCTTTCCCTTGGAAGAAAGTGACAACACAGAAAATCACTTCTAAACACCATGAAACTAACTCCCCTTATTTAGATACAACAGGACTTTAGTCAAGAATAGAGATTCTTACAGTTTAAATTGTAAGTCTGCTGAGGTACTACATTCTTTATTGATTTTGCAAACTGCAGTGCATGCAAAATAGAAAGCAGTAAAATTATTAGCCCATCAGTACTTTCTGTCCTCAGAAGTGATACTGTTACACCAGCATGCCAGATTGATTCTGGTATTAGACTATTTTATTCACCAGTTAAACATACATAAAATTAATTCTTATCTGTGTATTTTCACATATAGCTCCTGGATCAGGAATATACCGTTTGGCTAACAGTGGAGAAAAAAAAGCACTACTTGAAATGACACAGCCTCTCCCACTGGGGCTGCTATAAAGGCACACAGAAATCATCAAGGGTTCTAAAGTGAGGATGAAGCCTAGAAATGGATCTGTTCTTGAGGTGTCTTTTTGCCTCTCTCTCTACCCTCACTCATCTATGCAAGGTAAATCAGTCTCTCCATCATTCATGATGTGAAGCTGGAATCTCTACAGAAAGCACACACTTTTCTATGTACCTCTTTTAGTTCTACATTTTCAGACTTTCCTTACACACCTAATTCTATAGTCATTAGTAGGGCAATAAAATGACATAAAATGAGCAAAGAGCAATAAAGCAATCATATTCCAGCATGTTTATTTAGTGTGGTCCTTAATGACAGAGAACTTTGCACCCACTGATACCTGGAGCCGCTACTAATTCTCCTCTGCCTCAGATCTATGGTTATTATTACTCTCAGACTCTCACTCCCAATGTTTTAAAGCCTGCTTCACATGAACTGTGAAAAAAAAACCAAAACAAAACTCTCACGGAAAGAAAAATCAGTTTTAAGGCGGAAAAGAAAGGTTTGCAAATTCAGCCCAAATCTGCTTACATGTAAGTCAGATACAATGAAAAATTTGAGAGGGTGCACTGAGGTTGCGCTAAAACGTGAATATGTGCCTTAGCCTTTGAACATACTGTCTAAATTAGCTGCAAACATCAAATGGTATTTGGTGGCTGTTGTTATTGGACTGTAGACATATGCGTAGTGATAAGAAAGGTATTTAAAATCTAACTACACACTTGGGAATCTGATGGTGAATCAAACTTCCCTCTCCACAAAATACTCAACAATCAGTCAAATTAACATTGTACTAACTATAGCATACCGTGATTAGAGGTTAGTTCTACAACTCTTTCTATGTCAACCTAAAATTGTTGCATTGCTTGTTCTTCTCTTGGTCTCTTCATCTTTGTACTTTTCTAGAGATACTCACTCTTTTGGTTAGTCTTTTACCAGACAGATTGGTTTTACTGCAGATTTCAGCAGGGGCTTGTTTCTCCACATTGAGCTTTGGGTATCTGTCATCTTTCAAACTGGAATGAGATGCACAAATGTGGAAGCCTGGCCATAAAGTAGCAACTAGTCAGAACACATAAGCAATGTGACCCAGCTAACATGTGATATGCCGAATTAATATTGTAGAGAAGTTGGTCAAAAACTATTCAGGTAAAAGTTCTCCTTTTCATTTGAATTTTTAGGTGTCCGCATGCTATCTCATTGTGCAAAAAACCAACTTGCTGAAATAAAAGCACAATAAAAAAGAGCTATGTGTTGAATTATTTCAGAGAGCTAGGATCCAAAGTAAAGCACTATGATAAATCACATAATTTTGCTTAAAAGCAAGGGGCAACAAAACATGGACACATAGAGGAGAAAAAAAAAAGAAGGAAAAATAATGGGAGTAAACCAAAACACAAAACAAAGCAGTGCCTCTTTCAGGATGATGGAATCTTGCTAAATCCATATTTTACTCTCTGCTACATAATTTTACACTCTTGACAAAGTCAGGCAGATGGAAGAGGGTTGGAAAAACATATGTAGCTTTTTGTCAACTTTATGCCTCTCTAAATTTAGAAGACATTTCTGAATAAAGAGGCTAAAAATAAATCACAAAACAGTGTCAATAATGTGTTCTGAATTATCCAGCCATAAAAAAGATGAAAACATTTTTAATGTATTTTAATGGAATTTTCATAACATAAATAATGGCAAAAATCTGACTGGCCACAGAAAAGTTATTTGTAGCTGAACTTACACAGATGACCTTTTAAAAATACCCTACACTGCCTATATATACTGTGGCTTGTTTACCTACATGTTTTAACTATTCTAAAAACTCATAGTTAAAATGTAGCCAACATGTACTTTACCTAATCTTAATAGCAAAACCTGGCACTGAGGTCTTGAACAAGCAAATATTGTCACATTAATAGTTACATTTTTAGTTTCCAAAATGAAAATCGATACCAATTTAACTGGATACTGTAAATTAACAAAATACATAGAAAAATTACTGTATACAAATTTACATTGCAGTTTTATTTTATATATACTATATATAATGAGAAAGAGAGAATACTTTTGTGTACTTAGTGAGTTAGAAGGTTATGCAAATGAACATATCTAAATATGCATATATTTAGATAGGGTCCTGTTTCAACACAATCCCATTATCTTTAAGGAAATGTGCTGATAAGTTAGAAGTTGCAACATATGCATTTTTATAAATATAGCAAGTTTAAATATGGAGTTTCTTAGAAGAAAACCTCCAGAATTTTGCAAACATTTGCCATGTTAATTCTTTAGTCATTACAGAAGCACCATCAAAAAGACCTGACAAGAATGGTAACTACTGGGCTAAATCAAAAGTCTGATTAATATATAAACTTTCTGAAAAAGCATCTACAGAACAATAACAGTGAAAAATGAAAAAAAAGGGATCAAGCTAGTTCTCAAAATGAAGAAAATATTAGTTAATTGAATTATGAAAAATAGTTAATTAAAGTTAAAAAAGGTTATTTAAAACTTTAGCAAATTAGAAATTTTCTATCTCTAACAATAGTTAGATGCAACACCAAAACGAGGTTCACATTTACATCCATTTCTTACAATTCATTGCCTCAAATTCAACAGCATTTTAGGTCCAGAGCTGCAGTACAGTGCCTTCCACCTGCCCAACCAGCCAATAAGATTAACCTTTTTTCTCTTTGGGAACTTGTGACCAGTGAGGAGCAGAATGATTTAAAAGCTTTTTTACAACCTCTGTATGAGATTAATCATGTCTCACCTTACAAGTCATTCAAGTCCCTGAAATTTTTCATTCTGCTACCCTTTCATGTCAATCCTCTTGTTCCTTACTCTTTACAGTCTTATTAAGCTTTTATTTTCCTGAGTTAATGAACACAGACTTCTACCTCTCACTTTGACAAGTTCATTGCTGAAACCATTGTTCATCAGAAATACGTAAAAGAAAATTGTATTAAGTCTATGAAAAATGTTAGTAGGTCAGAAAATCAAGCTACTCTTCTTGATTTTCCAAGCATTGGAAACTTAAGCTAAACAACATTAAGCTAAACAAATATGATCACACAATAAACTTGCAATGTTTAACTGAATGTAGTCATATAGTATACCATTCAGTAACCAAATCCACACACAAAATGTGCAAATTATTACAAAGCAGCATTACATTTTAAACAATAGCAACATGTGCTATCTCCTAGGCAATACTAAGGGGCCAAGGACATAACTGCTTTAATCTTGAAAAAATATGTACCATTCCGGACAATTTTTTAAAACAAGCTGATGAAGAAAGCTATCCAGTACTCATAGTAAAAAGTAGAATTAGAAAAGACAAATTTGAACCCAGAAATAAACAAAAGTGTAGAAATGGAGCTCACATCAGAGGAGAATCTTCAGATGACAGCTGGAATGCAAATCTGATAAAAGATAATCAAATTTTAGTCAGACCAAGAAAATTCTATTTTCAGGGGGTTTATGCCATAAAAAGGAAACTCTGTAATTGTTTTATGCCACAAAAATATTTACTAATTTGTTTATAGGCTCCCAATAATTTTAGTGGAAACAGTCTTTTAATTAGAAGACATGGTATAGAAAACATTGAGCAAAGCAGTATCTAGCCTTCAGAAAATTAACTGAGATGAGATTGAGATGAGATGAGATGAGATGAGGAAATGAGATGAAACAGAACAGAAATAGAAGAAACACTGAGATATACCGCTCAACTGATGTTTCTTTCACAGAGAACATTCTGCCCCCACCAGTTCTAAACACTAAAGGTAGTACACAAAGACTGTGGAAGATGGTATACCTAGGACTGCTTATAACTCATCTTCTCAACAAAATATGGACAGTGGAAAAACTGAAATAAGAAGTATCAACAAAACATAAATCAGCAGAAGATCCAAAATCCCCACAAAAAGGAGCTGTTTAGATTTTCAAAACTATTCAGGCATCTTAAGATGCAAATAGGCAGTTGGAGAACCCATGGTTCTTGATAATGGCTGGCCTCACCCTGCTGGAACCACCAAGCTGAAGAATATCTTCAATTGAAAGAAAAAAAAAAGGGAAGGAAGAACAGGATTGCTGGCATTCAGAAGAGGCTGAATAAGAGCAGGTATCTGGTGCAGCAACTTCACAAAACCAAAATTTCCTCCTACACACACACACACACACACACAAAGAGAGCAACAGTATTCATAGTACCACCATTCTCAAAAGGAAAGAGAGCCAGCAACCACAACTATTTGTGATGGTTTTGATCACTCTTCCTTTTTGCTTGAAGACAAGATGATGAGTTTACACACACCACATAAAATAGGTAGAACGTGTTTTAATAGACATCTAATTGCAACTTTTGATGCATGAAAATCTGACCCTTGTTCTAAGTGCTCTCTAGACTAGTATGATGATAATAGTTTGTATTTGCTAGAAACAAATGCATTATAAATTCTAATTTGAATACCTTTAAATTAATTGGAAAAAAACTTAAATAATTCTAAATATTACCAAGTATTAATTAAAACTATTTTTCCCCCAAAGCTGGTTTCCATGTATCTAAACTGCATGTGACTTTACTACCAGCCATATTCTGATATACTAAAGCAACATAGCCAGTAACAACTGAGAAAACACATTATACACAGCACTTACTTTGCCATGAAATTCTAGATGAGTTAATGACAGATAATGGCCTACAATTCATGTGTGACATATTTTAGCAAATCTCACTGATACCTGATACAGCAATTCAAGCATGCTGCATCAAGGCTGCACTAAGTATAATCAAAGGGGCTTGCAGAAAAATCAGCAGAAATTACAAAACACTTAATGGAAAAGAAAGGGACATGCTTGGAAGTTCCATGAATGCAGTGCTGTTTGACTGTTTTAACACGTCTCTTTTAACAGGATTTCCAGTGCATGATTTGTGGAAAAAAGAGCTAAAGTGTCTGTTCTCATTAGTACCCTGCTCCTCACCCAAAGAACTGAAATAGTTACAAAATTCTGCCCGTACCATGATGGCTCCCATCTTGACTCACACTAAGATGAGGCTTATCTTTGCGAGCTCTCTTTTAACTTTTTAAGTGGTTTACCAAGTCCACATCCAATACCTAAGATGTGGGTACACATTAGATGTACTCTGCAGCAGTGAGTCTGCAGAGATAACAAACTTTGCAACCTCATTAATCAATTTTTTTTCAGTAAGTCCTCATGGATATATTGAAAAACAGAAGTCATTGGAATATCTGTCTATCTGGACAAATCTATGTGTCACTTCATTAGCAATTTCCTTTCAGTACAAAAGTTGACTTTAAGCCTAATCCTAGCCCTGCCCTTTGTTTTCCATTAAACAATCATTAATCCAGGAAAAATCTTCCATCTTAACTCATGGTAGCTTTTTTTCCTTACATGCTTTTTTGTGAAAATTTTCCAAAGGCTTCTTGGAACATTAACTATACTGTGACAATGCCTAAAACCACAACCAGAAAGCACTTAAAGGTCCTGAGCCTGATATGCCCCAGGTTTGCTACATATTGCGTTGGGATGAGGTCTGGAAGGGCTCCAGCAGCCTTGCTTCCCTCTCATTAACCCTGTTGGCAGGGGAAGAGCTATGGTATTTGCTTGCTCTCCCAAGGCAAGGCAAGGCAATCAGAGACCAGGATAGAGGGAGCACACACCACGAGGACATTCACTGAGGCACACCTATGTCAATAACACATCTCTGTCCTTGCACCTAGTGATTCTTATGCAGTGTGCATTCTTGCGGCAAAAATTATTTTTATCAGACTTTCTTTTTCACTGAGCTCAGACTTCAGATTTCACCTGCAACCCTTTTTAGAAATAAATTTTAAAAAAATTAAAAACTACCATTTTTACTATTTCCCATGGTCCTTTGATTTAGGGTGATGGACACAGACTAGTGACACAGATTAAGAAATACAAACTGTAACAAGATAGCTGAAATAATAATACCTTCAAATACCTTCCTACTTGTGAACAGCATAAAAATAAAGCTAACTTCACCATGTGCAAGACCTTAATGGGGAAAAGTTGAACAGCTGAAACCAAAACCATTTAAAACAGAGCAAGGTGGATCCTGGTCCTCTGTCTCCTGCTGCCCTTCAGATGGCTGCCGTGCCAATATAGGAAATCACCTCACTGCTGGTCACTCCAAAGGACCCCCAGCCACCTTGGGCTCTCAATGGCAGCTCACTCTCTGCAGCCACTGCCAGACAGACTAGCGATAATGGACTCGCTTTATTATCAAACAGCCATGGAAACTCAGAAGCAAAAGATGCTGAAGCACATTCAGTAGAAATGTAGCTGATCACTAAGAAATATCAGTGTTCATTTGCTGTGGAAGATGCTTTTTTAAATGGTGTATATTACTTAATTTTGGTGTTTTAGTGCGGTTTGGGAAAAACTAAAGCAAAATGAAGTAAAAATACACATGTAAAAGCCTTAACAGATCCTAGAGAATTTGAAACATCTTTTTCTATTAAAAATATAAATAAAAATTCAGGTGGAACATAATCAGGAAGAAAAGAAATTGGTGTAAGATTTATCTTAAGAGGTCTGGCAAAACTAACTATTTCCACAACAAAATATAGCCTGAAGCATAAACTTTAATATTATTTAGTTTTCTCAACTATATCTTCATTCACCTGGTAGAAATACAAATTTGTGTAACTACATAGATGTGGAGATCCTCTGTGTAATCATATTGCCTGATTTTACGCTTTTTATGAATAAAGACCAGTTATAACAATTATCTAAAGCTGAATTACTGGTTTTACTTGATATTACATTTTCATCCTCTTCAACAAAGAATCCATAGGAACAAGATAAATGTCTTTGCTCTTCTGCTACTGTTTGAGTGTAAATTTAAAGACTCAGGACTGTTTAGAATCAGAAGTTTTTTTATAAGCTCCATGGAGTTCGAAACAATGTAGTTAATCCACACACATAGAAATGGATCTTCTTCAAAAATTTTATCTTTTGAAGCAACAGCCACTTCTCAATAGGAAAAATGTAGTTTAACTACTGAGACTGAACCAGTTCAAACTACCTTATTAGCAAAAGCTCCCCTATGAAAAATGTGCATCCAAATCTAACATCAACAAGCCATTTTTTGCAGGACCAGACATTATTCTCACCACAAGAAAATTATCTGTAAGAATGTGTGTAACAGTGCCCTCTGGTGAGAATGTGCCTGAGAATGTGCTTGCCTTGTAAGGGTAAAGAGATTTTAGTGGCAGGGCTAATAAGAAATCAGATGATTTTGCAAACTGACTTATGTCATCACTTTTCAAAACCAGCAATGAAGAAGTTAGGTGTTTTGAGATTGTAATTACTTTATACTCATTTTAAATGAAAAAAAAAATTGTGCTCATTTTTTAAAACACAACCGTGTATGACGAAAGAGACAGTAGCCTTGACTAGGTGAAGATTTATGATTGCCATAGATAGCATAGCTACTTTTATGGCTGAGAATGCAATAGATCCTAAGCAAACATTGATAAGTCCTCTATTCTTCTGAGAAGTATCCACCCACCAAGTGTCCTGACATTGGAAAGCCCCACAGTTTTGATAATAAAGACCAGCTAACTGTAGAAAACAATTTCTCAACTTAGTTGAAGATATTCATCAAATGTTTTGTGGGCAAAGACTGCATCTTCCTGCACTATTGAACAATGACCAGCATATTTTCAAACCTGCTGAAATGTGACACTACTTATGAAATATGTAATATAATACATATATTCACCCCATAAAATACATGTATGTACATGTATATATGCATATGTATAGGTATACATAAAAAATAAGTTAAAATATTGGACAGGCTTGTCACTGAACCAAGGAAAATTTTACTTTCAAAAGTTTCAACTGTGACACACAACAGAAGATACTTCATAAAAAATAGTTGATACATAGTCGTGGTGGTGGTCAATGCCTGAAAATAACATTCTGGTCTAACTTCCTACTTGCTGTTTGTGATTAAATCAAGAGTAGGTTTACCAGGACTGTCATGGTTCTTCATCAGTACCTCCCAATAATCCTGTCTGCTGTCTTTGAAATTACCATGGCAATTAATTTCAGCCTCCTTAATGCAACCTAAACTGCAACAGTGTTCTCTTTTGCTTAATCAAGTAAACCCAAACTACAGGAAGATGCTATGGCTCCTTTTGTTGCTAAATGAGAAAGTGTTAATAAAAACAAGACCTCCTTCTAGGTACATTTGAGTTTCAATGCTAATTGCTGATTTGGCTAAAATACACTTCTTGATCTTAAGTGATTTCAAGATGAAATACAAACAGCTGAGATTTTATCACTCAAGTAAATTACTGTTGCTAAACTATGATTACTGTAAATAGTAATTATTTGCTGTAATAGCAACACCTAGAAATCCTTTGTGCTCATCTGAGTTTTCTCTCAGCCATTTAACAGTTCAAATGACCAGGAAGGCAAGAAGACTTAGAGAAGGTACTAGAGATATTTGTAACTATGGTGTTTATATTGCATAAGAATGAGAATATTAAATTAATGAAAGTATTACTCTAGTCAACTTCTCCATCTCCTAGCACAGTCCTTCTCACTCATAACAAGTATGTCTCATCACCCCCTTGCTCTAACTTTAGTGACTAATTAACTTCATTGTTTTTAAGGAAGGAACTTGGCAGTCCCAGTTAGTTGTTTAACAAATAACCAGATGTCCCCAGAGGACTCAAAGGAGTCACTTACAGCCAAGTTCCATTGGGTCAGGTATAAACATCAAACAAAAACCCACCTCAGCAGGTGGCAGCAAAAAAGGGGGGGGGAGGGGGGGGCAAGATTGGTAATATGTCATCATCAAATAAAAAAATTCAGTTTGCATTATTTCAATGTTTGGTCTATTTATTATAGAGATATTGGATATTGTAGGTCTGGATTATAGTGTATTGTTTGTCAAATGTATGTATTACCCTTGTCTTCCACACTTACTTAACACCTCCTAACATCCAGCTGTTAACTTTCCCGAAACAGAAGCACTAGCACTTTCAAAGATTTCAAAGCTAATTAGTTATACACACACAAAAAAAAAAGAAAAAAAAAAGTGTGGAATGTTGCAAAAAAAACAACAATTTAAAATACTTTCAAAAAGTTAAAAGCTCTTCCTCCTTTGCAAATTATCACCTTGACAAAAAAGAGGATGGAGTCAACTGTTTTTCAAAATCGAACATGACTTGACAGAAAATTCCACTTATGGAAGATGAAGCCAATTTATTTTAGCAAATAAAGAAGGGAGAGGGCTGTGTAAGTCAGGTCTGCAGTAGAAATATTAACTTTCCTGATCATACCTTAGCAAGTGTTAAAGACTCTAGAGCAAAGGCTACCTTATTACTGTGGTAGAACATGGCATTTGGCCTTGTGTGGCCAACAAGCATCACAGTAATGTATGAAAAAACACAGCAACGGTGCAGATCAGTTTGGGATCTGCTCTGAACCTCAAATATAGGGTAAGTTAGAAATAAGCAAATTAAACTAGTGGCTTATAAACTGTCACATGAGGTATTTTTGTATAACTCTAAAAATACTTCTCATTTAAGGAACCAACAGCATAAGATTATTCAGTAGCAAAACAGAATAGTGAAACTACAGTGTAAATTGTCACCTTTGCTTGTGCAGAAGTAAGAGCTCTATGCAGTCACATTACACAAGCATTCCTCACTGGTGAAGTAATTGGTAGCTGAAAGCTCTTGGATGAAAACGTGGCTATTTTGTGCCAGATTGATAATTTTGGCAGCGAGGAAAATAATTATCCAGAGTAGCTGCAAGCAATACACCATGGAAATCGAGTGGAAGTAAAAGAAATTGAAAAGCAAATAAACAAATATAAGAGTCCAATTTCTGCAGAAAACCTCAGCAAACTGGCAAAATCTGACAAAAATGTTGCAGTCATTGCATGTTCAGAGTCAATGAGATATGACTGCAACGGATTTTTTTTTTCCCAAGTACTAAATAAAGAACATAAAAAAGTCGGAAACACTGTCCCGCTTAGGGCTTAGCCCTGGCTTGTTCCTCTCACTACAAAGCTCCACATTCCTGGGGTGCAGCAAATTCCCGTGTCTGCCACCAAGGCTAGTGATGGCAGCTTTCTCTTAGAGCCCTTGTAAAACAGTTAAAGAAAGTTTTTTCTGAAATCATTAATAATCCTTATTAATCAAAAGCAAAATAATTCTCTCTCTTACAGCCACATGAGAGATTAGGGGATAGTTGTTTGGAAATTGGAGAGCACTGTTAGCACTCCAGGTTTTTTTTAATTCCAACCAGCACATTTTTGTCAGTACAGTAGCATGATTATATTAAGCCGACTTTATTATTCTGTTCACACAGGTGTATTTCCCACGTCTTAGACCAGTCACAACTTGCCCCAGTGTTTCTAAAGGAAGTAAAATAAATATACTATTATTCTAGCTTTTAAAACAAAACAGAAAGACAACTGGCAGAACACACAGATTTTCCTGTATATTTCAGAATCTCAGGGTGCTCTGACAGCAATATTGTATAGTAAATAAAGTAAAAAGAAATACACTCTAATCAATCTATTTCTTAGTCCTTTCGATGCATTACATTGACAGAAGATGGACTCTAGTTTGCTTTCTCTGGGAAAACACAGATAGTAAAACACAGTCACAAGAAAAAGCACGATGAATTTTTTTGTTGTTGTTTCTATCAGGTTTTTATAGTGTTTAGGTTTTCCATCTCAACTGCTCTTGTTCAAAAAAAAATCTAGTTCAGGAAAAAAAATCCCCACCTCATTTCCCTGAGAACCTAGTTATTTTTATCTACCTCAACAACCAAGCTACTCTACCTTGTCATTTCAATTTTCACATATTTTCTCTTTGTGTATTCGTTCTATGATTCAGTGAAATCTCATCTCTTCAGCCCACTGCCATAAACTACTGTCTGGAACAAAGCTCTCTCTCAAATTCAATCTCAAACAAAATGAAAAAGAAAAAAAACACAAATGAGAAAGTGGACCACAACCAATCCTATGGGCCCCATTCTCAAAAGGTCTGCGAGTCATTTTGATTCATCAAGTAAACCTGAACTACAGGCATGTACTATTGCTTCTGCTGTTGCCAAATGAGAAAATGTTAATAAAAACAAGACCTCTTTCTAGGCACATCAGAGTGTCAATGTTAATTGCTTATTTGGCTAAAATGCACTCCTGATCTTAAGTGATATCCAGATGAAATACAAACAACTGAAATTTTACCGTTCAAATAAGTGGAGACACAGACTGTTGCACATTTAGTAAAATTACTGTTTCTAAACTATGATTACTGTAAATAGTAATTATTTGCTGTAATAGCAACACCTAGAAATCCGTTGTGCTCATCTGAGTTTTCTCTCAGCCATTTAACAGTTTGAATGACCAAGAAAGCAAGAAAAACCTTTATGTTTAAGTTTTCTATACCCTAGCACAAAAAGACTGTGCTGCAGAGGATCTCATAGATGAAAGAACTCATATAGAGGAAAAAAAAAAATTGGTTCAAAATTAATTTCATTTTTTCTATGCATTATTTTTCTTCTGTTGATATGACTTTAACAGCTTTGTATAGAATACAGTATAGTAGCTTCCCCAAGTAAATGAATACCTGTAACTCATAGGACTGGATTACGAAGCTTTTCTTTCAAACACATTATCTGGAGAGCTCCAAAAAATAAACACTTATGTAACAGGCATTTATACATGCTGGAATTAACCCACTGTACATGAACCTGTGAGTTAAAAGAACTGAGAAAAGGATCAGTTAAGGTTCTCTACTGTAGAAAATACTTTTTCATATAATGATGGCTGTCAGTACTTTCTGCAGTCAAGAACAAGCAATTGTCAGCATCCATACTGTTCCATTGTTGAGGCACAAGTTAGGCGAGCCCATAAAATTGCTTCAATCAAGTAACACACAAAGGGAGTTAGCACTGAATTAAAAAGTTAGTGTCACACAATGAAAACATGTTTAATTAAATTGATGGAATTCATTTTACCTTCTATCACAGTAATTTTTAAATTTGTGTAAGTTAATTAACTTTAGTTTGGTCAGCAGATCCACAACAGACTGTGCAGAACTGATGCAAATATTCACACATGCCACATGACAGAAGTGATGTGCTAGTAATAGTATATTGATACTGATGTTCTGGCATCTCTGTGACTATTAAAATAGTTTCATTTTGTTTAAAAGTTGTACTTAGAATTCTTTATTCAGCTGCAAATTGGAAATGTTCTTAATCAAGTGATTTTTCACTTCTTCAGCTTGAGCTTTTCAAAAGTCAGGCTGCAGTGAAAAATTGCCAGCATTCTTGCTGACTTTTCAAGGTAGTACCATTTTCTTATCAGGTTTACGCCAAAGTGATTCCGTAAGAGTGCATTTGGTGTAGAATGAGACATTAAAGAATTTGACAAACTGCAATATATTAAAAATGAGTCTCTAACTGGTATACATATACATGCCTTGTAATACATACACATTTCTCTAATTCCTCAACTCTCTCTCACTGTCTTTATAACATAAATCTATTGCTATATTTTTGCTCATTTTTCTTGTCTCAATATTTGTTTTTGTCTAAGCAGAGAATCTCTCCCTTGTGGACTCCCACAAGGCTCAGTTCCAAGCCCTCTATCTTGTCTCCCAGATCATCACATTAATACTGTGAACCTGAGGTCATCAGTCACCTACAATCCTAACCACCACACCAGCTCCAGTGATGCTTATTTTTAGACACTTTAACACCCACGAACATACCTCCTTCTCCTTTACCCCTGATTTTCAAGTTCTGTGTTTCCTCTTGGCTTAAAACACTGCAACCTGAGATGTGTCTAAAGCAATCACCTCCTTCTTTACCCCTCCTCTGTGCTCTTTCCCAGATGATTCCATATTTCATAGTTTCAGCATCATTCTGATTTTTCTCCTCTACTTGCAAACTGTGTGCTGATTCCTAAAAGATTCTCTGTATATAAAAAAATTCTTTTGCCACACAGCCAGAGTGTGCTCTTTTTCTCCAAAAACTTTGTGGACAACAGATTACTCAGAATCCCAGACCCAGCAATGGAAATATTTGTCCCTTTTCAAAGATAGTTCCACCTGGAAGTCCAACCCTGTCCATTATTTGCTGTGACTGTTGTCTGAACTGTGATCTTCCTGGCACAGCAACTCCAGGTGCTGGAGGCCAGTCACTTCATTTCATCCCTTACAAACCTGAGGTGGGAGAGCAGAGCCTTACAACGCCCCTATACACATCTTCACCAAATTCCTTATCTTGACTTTCATCTGTTTTTAGTTCAGCTATGTCTCTTTCTGCTCTAAAGTCAAGCTCTCCAGTCCTTGAGATGCAAAGACTGTAATATATGCCCTAACACACAAAATGGTATTCCTGTTCAAGAGTAAGTTACAATAACAATAAATTTCGTCCAAAATTAAGCCCCTCTCTCTCCAAAGAATTTGCTTGTAGAAATCTACAGTAATGCAATAAGAACATGGTAGGCAACATTTTTTATTCTCTGACTGTCCACCAACAAACTACATTTAGTACCTTGGCGGCTGTTCTCCTTGCATCTTTAGCAAAAGATGATGGGCTACTTGAGAGACAAAGCAAAATAGAAAAAAAGCCAAACAAACTCCCAAATATATGCACAAGACATATACAATCAGCCCTTGTATGCAAAAAAAAGACCTCTACACACCGTTCTTATTAATAACAGTGTCTATGAATAACTTGCACACACTTATTTTCATTACTTTATGGCAAGGCAATTCTGATGGAACTTCACAGCTATACTAAAAATGGGAGAAAATTTATTTAATGGGAAAAGTCAAGATTTAAATTCACAGAGGTTAAAAAAATCAAAAATTTTGCTTAAATAAAAATGTGCATATTTGTGATACACATAGAAAGTCTGGAATTAATTAATTTGACATAGGTAACTATATAGACAGAATAGGCATCAAGGCTCAATCAACAGGCATCAATAGGCATGAAGAAATTGCTCAGGGAATTAAAATGAATGGGATTCTTTCTTTCATTACAACCAACTATGTTTCCTAATGTAGCTACAAAACCTTAATATTTTATTTAAGAAATAGTCTACAGTAAGTTTCTTATGCAACATCATTCCATAGTGTTACAAATAAAGTTCCTACAAACTGAAAAATGTGTTGAACAAGACCTAGACTACGCAAAAAATTTAAATTACTAAAATTTAATTTTAATTTTAGATAATAATTTAAGGATCTATTAAAAAAGCCAACACACACACCCCCCCCAAAAAAACAACTGCTACAAACTATAGAAATATTTATTGCTTTTGCCTATATTTTGTTGGAGACTATTTTTAAAAGATAAATTTAAATATACAAAGAGTTTGCTTAATTCAAAATTTCTCAATACCGAATGCATGTAGGAAATAGCTATAACATAAACATAAGCATAAACATACATATACATTTATAAAGTGCATCTCCTTTTTGAAAAGGAAGAATTGTTTACTAAAGCAGCTGTTAAATGCTTTGCATTTTTCTGAAAACTATGTCTACTGTTTGGCATTGTGGCACATTTTACCACTCAGTAAAGTAGGTGTCACTGTACTAATGAACAAAGCATTACTTATTTTTTCCCACATTCATTACATATGAGATTTAAATAATGTCTATCTTTGGTTGTTTTGTTTTTTTTTTCTGAAAGTCGTCAGCAGCCCCATCCCATTTCTTTAATTTGGTGAAATTCTCATGGGATTACTACAAGGAATATACATAAAAGTTAGTGACTCTTTCTCACACCATAATCTTCCCAAGGCACTTCCAACACACTAATTCTGAATTTTACAGAGAAGTCAATAATATTCTTCTGTGTTGTATGGTGTCTTTCCTTTCAGAAACTTAACACCTTTTGCTTTAAATGTCGACAGTGCTTAAGTATAGGGTCTGTCTTTAAAACAATTTCTGTATTTATTCACATTGACCATCCACTTTCTAATGGGTGATTGCACAGAATATTTGGGAATGTATTTCATCTGGTACATTTAGTTGCCATGAACGCAATGTAGCAGAATATTTAGGAATGTGTTTCATCTGGTACATTTAGTTGCCATGAACGCAATGTAGCAGATGAAAGAAAAAAGAAAGGTAGCAGTGGCATAATACTACCTACAGCACATTGTGTATTATCATTAAGTGTCTTATAGAGCACCAATTGAGAATCACTGTTCTGTTCAACTATAAACACAGGTATTTATAGACCAGCAGATATATTTTGTGTCATAAACATCCCCTGAGTCAGTAAAATTAAATTACATACACTGTTTAATATTAGGTGGCTGGTTTGTTTTCTTTTTCTTTTATTCTTTCTTAAATTACAAGGCTAATGAGGCATACAGAATGATTCTAAATGAATTTAAGAAAGGATGTAAGACTTGCTTTATTGGAAGGTTATTGATTTTCAACAGGAATCTAACTATGTCACATAGTAATAGGAGCATTACATGTTTTGTATCAGAGCAAGAAGGTAAGCAACTTTCATACTTGTATGACTCAGAGATAAAGAAAATATATGTATATCTCCAAGTGCTGTATCTAAAAATGTAAAGACATAGACTACAGGTAACTCCCATATATATAACTACACCGACTCTAAGGCCAGGGTCACCAGAAAAAGTCAACACTGGGTCCAAGCAAAAATTATGTAGAAATATGAATTCAGTGATTTTAGGATCAGGACACAGAGAAAGAAGGAAAGATGAGAATGTTTGTGGTCTTTGGCAAACTAATCCCAAACTGCAAATGGGAAAGCATAGCAGCTGAAATAAAGGGAGTCCTGCAAATATGAACCACTAGCAAAATACAGATTTTTCCTAATATCTGAAAAAAAAATCTTTTGACTTATCAAGGATTACAGGACAGGTTGAATTCTTTACCTAGCTAAGAGCAATGGAGTATCTTTGATTTTCTAGGATTACAAGCTGCACTTGTGGCAAACAGATGTATCCTCTGTGGAGAATGCAACACACAATCCATTTTCCAGATTTCTAAACCAAGTTACCCAAAGTTTCTGCTTCCAGTTGTACTTGTCTGAGGTAGAGCAGAGTTTTTAAACTGAAAAATACAAAAATACTTTTACCTCCTTAAATTACCAGAAAAGGCAGGAAAAAACAGCTGTTTTCATAGGAACTTCCAAGAGCATGCTGCCTTTCTATGTTTGATAAGCAGTAAAGTTCTAAACAGCAGCTTCCCTACAACTATTTAACTACGTCACTTTGTTCAGCTAATAAAATGCTGATGTACCAAAAGAGTTTTTCCTTCATGACCTTCACTATATGGCTGAGGTTTAAAAAGCACTTTGTTTTCTTGGACTGCTCACAAGGCTACTTTTCATCCTTTTAGAGAAAGCAAGAGCTCTGACCTACAAATTCAAAGTTATAAGATTCGGAAGACCACTCACCATAAAGGGTTAAAAGGTTTGCTGCAGTTTCATATATATTTTCTTCAGGCCATTCAAAGTTGTGCTCATTTTCTACCTGCCAAGGTTTTTGCAATTCATACATGTATCTTAATTTCAGGATAGTCCTTTATGCTCTCTGGAACCACAGAATCTTGGGAATTATCATAGAGAATGTCTTTAATTTTCTGCCCTCTTTCAGCTTCAAATTCATCTTGGGAAATAAATTACTTGACCTACTAGATTAAAATAAGATAAAAACTCTGCTATTAAATTCTGCACTAACAAACTCATGGCAAAATTTATGTTAACGTTTGAATCCCTTTCTCATTCAGAGCATGCAAACGGCTTAACATTTCCTTGTCCTTGAAATATAAACCTATGAATTGAAAGTTTTCAAGTTTTGCTCCATTGTTTAAAAGATCTCTATTAATCTTTTTATATACCAGAAAGATTACATTAGTGGAGTTGCTTGTTCTTCTGTTTACCTCTTGTCAGCAACATGTTAAATACGTGAAATTAGTTCTCCTCCATAAATTTTTGAGCAGGCAAGTGCCCTTCCATTATATATCTACCCGTTGGATATTAAATATTTCTAGTCCTTATTCTTGTATCCTTTTAACTTTAAACCTACATCTCCACTACTGTAAAAACTTTCTACTTTTCTATTTCCCACATCTACCAGCAGCCTACTCTTTTAGCAAGAAAAGAAATTACGAATTTTGTTGGCTGACTCTTCTTTTCAGCAGTGCCAGCACAGGCGGGCATGCATGCAGACCTCAGCTGTGCAAGTTGAACATCCCCTTGATCAACTCACTTCTGCCTGTATTTAGCCATTTAAGCAACCATCTCCACTGGGGCCAAGCATATGTATTAATGCTGGCACCTATGTTATAGGGAAGATCACCTTTAGGATAGGTGAGATCTTATCTGGAGAAGCAAGAGGCGATAATGCCTTACACTGCCTTGGTTGTTTCAGCTAAGCCAGAAAATGGAAGCAAAATGCACCTGCCTGCACCAGGGAACTTGTACACTTTCTTCTCAGCTCTTAAATATGTGCAAGCAAAGGCATCTGAATGAAACCTGAAAAATCTGGCTAAAATGAACCTTAAATCAACGCAAAAGCTCAAACCATTATTTTGCTCCCTGAAGTAAAGAATGCACCCACACTTTTAAATGTAGTAAAGGTGGTAAAGTCTGAGGCACCGGGGCTTTGGTTCATACTACTTTGGTTTTACTGTGAATGCTAAATGACAATAGTTAAGGAGATACAGACCCTGTAAAGTAGTTTTAATTTGAGGTAAGTTATTTTAAACTAAAAAAGCAGTAATAAACAAAGAAACAAAATCCATTCACAGCCCTAACATATTGCACCTGCAACCAGCTTAATGACTTTTGCATTTTTTCAACTTGAACTTCTTCCTGCTAGTCCTGAAGCTACTTTTGCTTTTTGGGGGAAATTCCAGAGGAAACTTCCTTTTATTTATTTTTAATTTTTATTTTTGTTTTTGAAGATAGTATTTAGCTGTTGATATAATGATCTGCTTTTCCTTACAAGATTGGGTGTCAGAACTAAACCCTTAAAGGGGGTAGTTTGTATCACTGTAACTTATCTAGAAGAGACAAAAATTAAGAATAACGAGATAAATCTCATAATAAACCTGACTGCCTTTCTTTGCATTCTTCCCCCTTACTATCACAGCCAAAGTTAACCATATTCCTATGATCAAATGTAAAGTTTTACCTTAAACTTAAGTCTGCCAAAGTTCTGGCACTTCAAAACTGAAGTAAATTAAAAAGCATTGTCCCCAAGTCTCCCTAAACCTCTAGTTAAAATTGCATGCTCAATATTAATGTAGTTACTGAAGCTCAGATAATCAGATAAAAAGACAAAAAAACCCCCAAACTTTTAAGCAATAATATAGGGTAAGACACTCTAAAACATCACCAGAGACAAGAGGGTTGGAAAATATTACACTCTTTAAAAATGTAAATCTTTTGGAATTGCTTTGGATTTGGAGATCAAAGTCAGAAATATCACTGTTCTTCCAAAGGCAAAACAATAAGGATAAAACATACCTATTATGTAGATAGTGCCTAGCACCAAAATCAGAACTAGCAGTAAAAGCTCTGCATTGCTTTCTCCTTTGTAAGTAAAAAACCTACTTCCATTTTTGTGAGGACAAAAGAGGAAATATCAATCAAAGGACAACTACCCTGAAACTCCCCATGCAGCCAAATGTATGGGATCTCTATGCCACTCAATAGACCCACTGCATGCCTACCAAACAGTCCAGCAGAAAATATGGTTTTCAAGTTGTTTAGCAGTTTAGAGTAAGCAGTAGTAAGCAGTTGAAGTATTTAACAATTTGGTGTACAAAATTGTATCCATTTCCGAAATCATAATTTTATCCTTGTAACTACCAACAGCAGGTACAAGCTAACACCTGTTAGAGACTGAGAGACGACAGGGATTGAGCATTAATGCGCAATCACAGCATGGTCACCATCTCAACATCTTTTTTCTGTCTCATGTCTCTGAGTAGTGTCTAGACCTTTACTGAGACAATCTTGTCAGCTAACGTAATGTCAGTCTCAATTTCCTTGCAAAAGAAATAAATATTATCATCCTGAAGAGCATAAGACACTTTGGGGGATTATTGTGAAACAGGTGGTATCAATAAGAATCATCTTTCTCATCACAGTCATCAATTCACAAAGAAAGAAAGAAACAAGCAAACAAACTGTAGCTGCAGAGGTCCAAAATGTGCTTAAGATATATGATGAACTGGGTCGCTGTAGTCAGAAATCTTCAAGCATCTGGACCAGCTCTGAGAGTATGAACTGGCTCCACTCAGTGCTGAGTGTTGATACATGTCAGCAGTTAGTGAAAATGTGTTTATTTAACAAAGAAAAAGGGAAATTCAACCACCATAACTCTCTGCCAGGGATGCTTATTTTGGTTAGCAAGTAACTGATGACATTGCTACTGTCTCCACCAAGTCCAACCCAGGCTGGTTTAGCCTAGCCATCTCAGACAAAAATTACCCTCAAAAAGAGGATTCTCATTGCAACATTCCCACAGATGCACCATCAACTGCAAGCTGAGTTGTATTTGTCATTTCATTGAGTCTCTGCCCCCCTTTCCCACCTGAGCTGAATTCTGTTTAGGCAAGAACAGATACACATCAAGAAATCCTTTTCCATCAAAAAGCTAAATATAAATAAAGACCCCAGAAGTCTACAGAAAAACTACATGTTAGACAGTGGAAACACTGCTGTTTGTATAGGTCTATTGCAGTTGGATTCCCAGATAAATAGGAGGCAAGGAAAATTCTCACAGCACCTTGTATACTGCTGACTGTAATGTATGTCCTTGTTGCCTGGATACCTCTAGTGAATTACCGAGCAAGGGTGCTAGTTTTTTTCCTTGATCAGTATTAAATAAAAAAAATCCCATCCTCCTGCTCTATAAGAGGCAGAGGACGCACATGGAAGCTTCCCTCGCCTGTGCCAGCCAAATGCCAGAAAGAGACAAATCGAGCCTTGAGAATTTTAAATCTTGTGGGTTGCCGTGCCATGTTATGAACTAGATCTCATACAATTCATCACCCAAGTTGCAGAAAAATAGTTCAAGAACTCAAAATAATGAATTCTGTCATTTCCAATAGAAGTGTGAAGGGAGAATTATGAATGAACCTTTTAAAAACACGTATGTGGAGGGAGATTGCCCTTCTACAAAATGAAAGCAGCAGGCTTCTATTTAAATGGCCCAATCCTGAAAGCGAGACCTTTCATTTTCAATTAACTTAAATTGACAATTGAGAAAGGTTTGAAAATGTTGTTGAAGCCTTTCAGTTTGATAGATCTCAGTTCTGACATTACACACACCATTCTGACCTAATTTTTAGGGCATGCTGTTTTAAAATTGAGAATTTGAAATGAAAAATATTTGATTCAATCAAAGCTGTTGCAAGACATTCAAACATCTTAATCTGTTAATTTTCCTTATTTTCTCATCATATGTATATAATGCATCGTTCATTAAGATACATTAAAAGCTAAGAGTCATGCCTTCCATCAACCTTACTTTCTTTTATGTTGCAGCAATACTTTCACTGAGAAATTTAATTTTATTACAGAATACCTTACCATGTACAACAGGTAACTATTTACCAGACAAATAAAACCTTTCTTTATATTCTAAAGCACTCTATGTTACAAATCTACTATACCAGAGTAATCCAGTTACCCCATATGACATACCTCCTGTCTACCTGACAAAACACAAGCAAATCAAACTGATTTTTAGGCCTAATATTAATTCTCAAACACAGAAATGTAGAACTTCTAAAAAGCTAAACAACTTCATTAAAAGAAAAAAAACTAAAACAAATAAATCAGAGACTATTTGGAAGCTCACAAGCAAGAGATGGCTCTTTGAAACCACTGAGAAGTGAGGCAGATCCCCACATTGAAATAGTCCATTTATCAATTAATATATGGAGTATGTTGCCTCTGCTATTTGACAGATGTAAAAGCACAATCTGCTCAGCTCAGAACACCCCTATACCAATGATGCAGTTTTAAATCAGTCATGAATTATTGTTTGTTATAATAGACTTAATTTCCAAATGAACCAAAATCAAAAATCGATTTTTTCCATCATATGGGTTTCCATATTGCTAGTTTTGAATTGAATTATTTTAGGTATCTTTTACTTAATGACCTGCCAAGAATTAGAATGTTTAAAGTAATGTTTTCTTTCTTATAGCCAGTGGTAATTGATGTACATGATGCAGATCTGCAGATAACACTGATGACATACTAGACCCCATTTTTCCACCACAGGTTGACCAGTTGGGCAGCCTCTTGTAGTATGCAATCCATATGCCCATGACATAAGGTCTGCCATGAAGTTTGAAACCAAAGCCATGTTGAGCTTAAGGACTGAGTTCTGTTCTTGCACTGCTGTAGGTTTTGGGAAACTCAGCAGAATCAAACAGGACTTGATTCAGAGATTCAAACTTTGACAAGCAATAATGGGCCATTATCTCGAGGGAAGAGAGCACCAAAGATGTGCTTAAACAAGGGCACTTCTGTTAGGGAATTGACTTAGCCATAATTCAATTCTGTGCACAAATCAGAACCAAACACCACTTGACCATCCAAGGAACTGGCTGTTATAGCTGGGCCACAAGATACCCATTTTCCTCATTATAGCTCCATGGTAGGAGGCAGGATGGAGGGCAGCAGTAACTCCATGCCTCCTGAAGCATATTTACAATAGCCATCTTGGAAATGCAGACTGGACCTCTGGTTTGCTCTAGGTTTAAACTTCTGGTACTAAATATTACATTTTTTGGAAGAGATATTCCTCTTGTTACATGAGGAAAGTTGCAAAGAAAGTTAAGCTTTTTGTTAAGGAAACACAAAGTTTACATTCCAGGAAGAGTCCAAATGTGTGAGTTGCAAAAATCAAAGGTAACATCATGAACAAGATAACAGCATCCTGATCCTGTTTGTTTGAGGTTTTTTTTATACATGTATAAAGTGAGACTTAGGCAGCCTGGTGTCTTTCAGTAGGAGAGAGGAGTACAGGACACAGAGTACTGCACAATGAAAATAGTAGTTTCAAAATTCTTTTTTACTCTGAATACTTCAGAAGCTGAAGGACAATGAGAAGTGTGAACTTAACTATCACTAAGCATTATTTCCCTTCTCTCCTTACCACATGATTATGAAAAAGAAAGAGAAAACCAATGAAATGACAAAAATAGCATTCATCGTATTTGAAAAACACCTGCATATATATAAATGTTTTATATGCCTCCTATATAAGATGTAAGAACTTCTTAAAGAATACGGGAAATGACATAGCACTTCATAGTTTTCTTCAGCACACAAGAGACTCGGGGTCTGAAAGCTGTGCAGCACAGTAAGTTTGATTTAGTTCAGTTTTAATTAATTCAGCATCAATTAACAGAGATGCTATGTTAGATTACTACATTTTTTTTTCATAATACGGATGAGAAATCATAGTAATTCAAGGCATGTGCAGCATTTTACAAGGCCTACACTAAGGAAGGTACAATTTAACACGGAATAGGATTCACTGTTAAAAATGTGTAAAGTCGCTTTATAATACTGATACCATTGTCATCTATAGTATACTTTCCAAAATGCTTGACTATATTGCCATTTCAGGGTACAGGAACAGATGTTTAACTCACAAATCTGAAAGTTGGCTTTCATCAAAGATGCCCTGTAAACAGTGCACCTGCAGCCCTGTAAAATCTGGATCCCCCTGCAAAACTCACCCTTGGATTGCATTGCTTGTTTCATGTTTGAATTTTTCTCTTTGAATTATTTTCCCTCTAAGTATTTTGGGATTATCTAATAAGGCATCCAGCACTGTCCGAGTACTACTACTAGCACATCTCTACAATAACAATTCATCTGTTGCACAGGTGACCATACGGGCGGGGGCGGAGAAATCAGTGAGGGAGGCAAAACCGAAAAAGCCTTTAGAAAATGTTCCTAAACCCGGTGCAAAGCCATGACTTCGGCTGTTGAGGAGCCACAAATGCCAGCACAGCGCCAAGCAGCCGTGGGGGCGGACGCGGCGCAGGAGCAGCGCGGCCGGGACACGGACACGCACACGCGGACACGCACACACGGACACACGCACACACGGACACGCACACACACCCCGCCCCGGGGCCCGGGGCTGCGCCCAGTGCGGCGCCTTTCCCCGCAACGCCCCTGGAGCCGATAACAGGGACACGTGACCAGCCGGCTTAGAAAATAATAATAATAATAATAATAATAATAATAATAATAATAATAATAATAATAATAATAATAATAATAATAAT